>CM066032.1:951227699-951497792 GCA_033557465.1 Ichthyophis bannanicus
TCAAACTGGAATTCATTACCGGAGGATGTTGTAAAATCTGTTAGTGTAGCTGGTTTAAAAAAAGTTTGGACAAGTTCCTGGAGGAAAGGTCGATAAACCATTATTAGAGGGGACCCGGGATATCCACTGCTTGCCCCAATACAAGCATTGTGGAACCTGTATCTTTTAGGGAAACCGCTAGGTGCTTGTGACCTAGATTGGCCACTGTTGGAAACAGGATACTGGGACCCAGTATGGCATATCGTATGTTCTTACCTGTTATAGGTGTTCTACGGGATCAGCAGCCTCTGTTTTTGCGTGGCCTGCTGCAGTAGTTGAGGCCTTAGCTGCAGGAGGTAGGTGGCTTCCTTTTCGCGCATTTTTCACACACCCCTTGAGGGGGAGGGAGTGAAAGGGAAGTCATTGTCGTGTGATTAAAAAATAAACAAATAAAAAAAGGGGGGGAGTACAGAAGTGTTAGATAGATATAGATACACACTCAATAGACATGTATATATATATATATATTTATGTATGCTGATTGTATATATATATATATATATATATATATATATATATATATATATATATATATATATATATATATAACATTTAAATTAGGTACATCTGCTCTCATTGTCCTGCTTGCTTCTGTTTCCTTTGGTGTCTCTGCATCATGCTGGGGAGGCCACAGTGTCTATCTGTATTACCAGGCGGGGCACAGTGTCCGAGATCCCATGACTTTTTAATTTCACCAAAAGTCTCTGATGAGGGACCTTGTCAAAGGCTTTCTGAAAATCCAGATACACTGTATCAACTGACTCACCTTTGTCTACTGTTTAATGACACCTTAAAAAAAAACATAACAGATTAATAAGACAAGACCTTCCTCGCATAGGCTGTCTCCCATTACATGTTCAGAAATTTTGTTCTTTATAATGGTTTCTACCATTTTTCCCGGTACTGATGTCAGGCTCACCGGTCTGTAGTTAACTGGATCATCCTAGAACCCCTTTTAAAAATTGGCATTGCAGTGGCCATTTTCCAATCGTCAGGTACTACAGATGATTTTAATAATAGTTCACAGATTACTAACAGCAGGTCCGCAATCTCATATTTCAGTTCTTTCAACACCTTTGGATGTATACTATCCGGTCCAAGTGATTTGCTACTCTTCCGTTTATCAAATAGTTGGAATACATCTTCCCGGTGTATTGATACATGTATTTCTTTCAATTCTTCTGCGGCATCACCAATAAATACCATTTCAGTCATGGGTAACATCCCTACATCTTCCTCAGTAAAGACCGAAGCAAAGAATTCATTCTCCACTATGGCCTTGTCCCCTCTAAGGGCCTCTTTTACCCCATATCATCTAATGGTCCAACTGACTCTCTCACAGGTTTTTTGCTACAAATGTACTTGAAAAGATCTTTATTACGCATTTTAGCTTCCATAGCAAGCTTCTTCTCAAATTCTCTTTGCCTGCCTTATCAATGCCTTGCATCTAACTTACCAGTGCTTATGTTTTTTCCATTTTTCGTCATTTGGCTCCCTTTTCCATTTCCTGAAAGATGTTTTTTTGGCAACAGCCGCCTCTCTGACCTCACCTTTAAACCATGCTGGCAGTTTTTTGGACTTCCTTCAACTTGTCTTAAAGTGCGGAATACAGCTGGTCTGGACTTCGAAGATAGTATTTTTAAACACCCATGCTTGATGTAAATCTTTAACCTTTGCAACTGTTCCTTTTAATTTTTTCTTAACTATTTTTCCCATTTTATCATAGTCTTCCTTTTGAAAAGTTAAAGGGTAGTACTGTGGATTTCCTTACTGTCCTTCCTCCATTTATTAAATCAAATGCAATCATGCTATGATCACTATTGCCAAGTGGCCCCAAAACCCTTATCTCTTGCACCAGATCTTGTGTTCCAATAAGTACTAGGTCCAAAATGGCTTCTCCTCTGGTTGGTTCATGAAGCAGCTGTTCCAAGAAGCAGGCATTTATTTCATCTAGAAACTTTATCTCCCTAGCATGTCCTGCCATTACACTGATCGAGTTGATACAGGATAATTGAAATCATCCATTATTATTACTGTTCTGTAATTTTTGTTAGCTTCCCTGATTTCTTTGAGCATTTCATCATCCATTTGTTTACTCTGGTCACACGGTCGACAGTACACCCCCACTGCCATTGCCTTCCCCTTCCTACATGGAATTTCAATCCGTAGAGATTCTACAGTGCATTTTGTTTCCTGCAAAACTTTAATCCTTTGTGACTCAATACTCTCTCTAACAGAATGCAACTCCACTACTAATTTGATCTACTCTAGCTTACTATATAGTTTGTACCGCGGTATCACAGTATCCCACTGGTTGTCCTCCTTCCACCATGTCTCTGAGTTACCAATCATATCTAACCTCTCATTTAGTGCTATTATATTCTAACTCTCCCATCTTATTTTTTAGACGTCTGGCATTTGCATACAAACATTTTAGAGGCTTTATTTTATTCATATTAATCTAGCTATCGGTAGGCAGGAGTAATTTGGAATCTTTAAGCTCTGTCTGCTCTGTACTCAAGGGCTTTTGGGTTACTTTTGTCTTTATCGTAACCCCACTGCTGATATGCCCTATCTTCAATCTTTTGCTACGCTTTCTCCAGGAACAAGCAGGTATTCTGTCCTCACATATGGGACTCCCTAGCTCCAGGCTTCCGAGGACCGAACCACAACAGCACCAGTGGCGACTAGTTAGGTAGCCGTGAGTTGCAGGAAGTGAGTCCCCGCTGAGAGACTCTGCAAGACCCTAGCGTCCAGCGACACTATCACTCCGGTAAACTGAACACAGAGGGTCGGAGGCAGGAGTTGCCCACACCCCGAAAATGTTACGGAGTATTGCTTGGCGAAGGCACTGTCCCTGCGGGACTCGCTCTCCAGGCAGTAGTGAGCTGTGAACATGTGGACTGAAGACCAAGTGGTGGCTCTGCAGATCTCTGTCACCAGCACAGAGCGAAGGTTGGCCACCGACATGGCCATTGCCCTCACGCAATGTGCTGTGATCTGGTGCTCAGGGGAGAGGCCCACTTGCTCGCAGGTGAGGGCAATACAATCTGCCACCCAAAGCGGACAAGGTGCGCTTGGGTCACAGGAAGCATCAGTCTGCTGTGGTCATAGGAGACGAAAAGCTGAGGTGCTTTGCAGTCGCCCTGGATCCGCTGTAAATAGGACAGGGCCGATCTGCAGTCCAGTGTGTGGAGTCTGAGCTCCTCTTTGCCAGCGTGAGGCCACGGGTAGAAGGTGGAGAGTACCACTTCTTGGCTGAGGTGGAACAGGCATATCACTTTCGGAAGGAACTTCGGGTGAGTGCGGAGCACTACCTTTTTTTTTTTTTTTTAAGAACCTGGTGTATGGAGGGTCTGCCACCAGGGCTTGAAGCTCACTAACTCTGCGAGCTGAAGTGAGGGCCATTAGGAAGGTCACCTTTCAGGAAAGGCACCTTAGGTGGCATGTGGCCAGGGGCACGAACAGCAGTCTGGTAAGCTGGGAGAGTACCACATTGAGATCCCACTCCACCACCGGGAGGCGGAGAGGGGGCTTGGATAGCAGGAGGCCCCGAAGGAACCGTTAAACCAGGGGCTGTCTGGAGAGGGGTGTGCCCTCAATTGGGTGGTGGTGAGCGGCTATAGCGCTCAAGTGCACCCTGACAGAATTAGACTTCAGTCCCATGCACGACAGATGCACCAAGTACTGAAACACCAGCTGTACGTGGCAGGAGAATGAATTCTCCTTGCTTTCCGCGCACCAGATGGCGAACCTCCACCACTTAAAGGCATAGGCCCTCCTGGTGGAGGGCTTTCTAGAGGCCAATAGGATCTCTTCAACTTCCTTTGTCAGGTTGAGGGGGGCCAAGGCTACCCTCTCAGCAGCGATGCCATCAGTGTCAGCGACCCCACATTGGGGTGCAGGAGGGAGCCCCCCCCCCCCGGGGTCAGGTGGTCTGGGGCTCTCCCCAGTGTGACTGGGAGTGCTGCCGACAACGAGAGTAGTAGGGAGAACTAGGGCTGCCTGGGCCACCTGGGGGCGATCAGTATCACTGATGCCCTCTCACTCTGGAATTTGAACAGAGTCTTGGCGACCAGAGGGATTGCGGAAACGCATAGAGTAGTCCTTTGGACCACGAGATCAGGAAAGCATCTTCCATGCTCTCCCCCCAGAAGCGAGTCAATGGCGTGTTGTCTGGAGAGGCAAACAGGTCTATCTCGGGCCAGCCCCAGAGGCGGAAGAGCCTCTCTGCAATTGTGGGGTTGAGGCACCACTAATGCGGCTGCAGGACTCTGCTGACTCTGTCCGCCAGGCAGTTGTCCTAGCTCAGGAGATAGACTACACACAAGAGCATGACAGAGGGAGTACGAGCCAGTACCTCTCTGCTTGTTGATACAGAACATTGAAACTTGGTTGTCCGTTTGGATCAACACAGATCGGTGCTGTAGTTGGCTACGGAACACTCGTAGGGCTAGGGAGACTGCCCGGAGCGCCAGGAGGTTGATCTGTAACAGGGACTCCTCCTGGGACCAGCAGCCCTTGGGTGGGGAATGGTGCCGGAGCTTCGGGAGATATGGCTCCGAGGAGACGTCTCGATGTCGAGAGGTCTTGAGCGAGGTCTCGATGTCGGCCTCCCAGTCGGAGCTGGAGTGCGTCAAGGAGTTCAAGGCTCAGAGCTCCCACACCTTGAGGCCTACTCCGAGGAAGCGAGGTCCCCCGGCTGGCCTCGAGTCAGACTCCCAGAAACTAGCCGAGAAGGACCGGATAGCAGAGGACTGGGATTGGGATTGGGACTGGGACCGGGACCTCGACTGGTGCAGAGGGCTCGCCCGAGGCCGGCGGCACTCGGGGCCTGGCTCGATGCCTGGGGAAGCCACCGCAGTCGGAGTCCGGTTGTCGAGGCAGATGATGTGGACAAATGTGACATCATTGCCTGCTGAATAGCCAAGATGGCAAAGATTGCCTGCTCCAGGGCCGCCATTCTGGCCTTGATGCCAGAAGGCTCCGCAGCCTTCGGCGTAGACTCCAAGGTTCTTAGGCCCAGCACCGGCACCCTGGCGAGTGCATTCTCGACGAGGACCACAGCCTCTGGGAGCCTCGCACGGTCACTGCCGGCCGAGGACTCCTTCCTAGAGACCTCAGGGGGGGCGTTGCTCGGAGTCGCCCAAGTCCCGCCATGGGACCTTACTGGGTTTCCTCAGTGGAACTCTCGACTGGCTTTGAGGATTTTTTCTTTTTCTTTCCAGGGTCCAGAATCTTCATGGAGGAGCCGCCGCAGCGGGACTCCGAAGATGCCCGGGCCTCACAAGGGGTGCTCGGCTTGGGACTCAGTGTCGGGGAAGCCGGGGCTGAGCCGGACTGCGGGAACATCTTTTCCTACAGTTCTGACCTTTTCCTGTTGGTTCTCGGAGTCATGACCTTACACAGGTCGCAGGTGGCACGGTCGTGGTCTGGACAGAGACAGTGTAAGCAGCAGTCATGGGTGTCCGTAACAGACATAATCTGACTGCAGCGGTCACATTTTTTGAAGCCACTGGGAGACATGGTGGGATACACCTGGGCGGGAATGGGCGCGAACACCGGTCGAGACAAGTCTCGACGAAAAAAAGTAGGGAGAGCTGAGAATGGCTCCTGGGTGGCGCTTGCTCGAGGCGGAAAGTGGAACCGCTACACAAACTGGGAAAAGCAAGTTTTGAGATAGTTTAAGGATTTTTCCAGGGACACTGGACAAACGTCTGTTGGGCTCCGTGGAAAAAAGGAGACTGAGCAAGATAGCACCCTTGGGTGGTAAGGGGACCACACATGCGTGGTAGCATTCCCAAAGGCTTTCTTTGAAAGCTGGGGAAATGCTCCGCGCAGGCTCCATCGGTGCAGTCATCCATATGTAAGGGCTGATGTCCTGCTTGTTCCTGGAAAAAAAAAAGACGTTATCTGAATTCAAGAAAGCATGGGACAAACTAAAAGGAAAAAAATGGACTATAGTGGTTAGTATGGAAGGGCAGACTGGATAGGCCATATGGGTCTTTTTCTGCTGTCATATTTCTATCGACAAGGTGCATGCATACATTCCACCCAAGAACCACTCAGTCTCCACCCCGACCCTCACTGCGTGGGTAGCACAGGAATTTTAGTATGGCCATATTTTCAGTGCACGGTATTTATTTTTTACCATGGTGCACTTGGCACACACTGAACTCCAAGTTACCCTATAGCACACTTCAGTAAACATACCCCTATAGTTTGGTTTTTGCAAAATGAAGGCCTTCATGAGGCATCATGTTTTGTTACTATGAATTGCATACAATGTTGGCTAAAATTATGTGTTCATGGAGAGTGTTATACAGCATTGGTAATATGGAGTGAAGAGACTGTTAGTATATCCAGATAAGTGTATTTCACTATTTATGAATTTAAGTTGTATTGATTAATTGAGCCATACAATGCTTGGAGAATTGAAATGGACATTTTATACGAAGAATAAACATCAATTTTGTTTTAACAGCAGTAATAATATAGGGGTTGAAATAGAACATAGCAGTTCTAACCCATAACACATTATGTTATAGTACAAGATGCTCTCAGTGTTTGTTTGATACAAAATTATTTTGATACAAAAAACATTTTGATATAAAAAATCATTTTGATATAATATGTTTTTTCTTTCTTTCTATATCTTTTAATTAAGTCCATTTGCTCCTCTTGTCACCCTTCAAGTTATTTTTTTAAATGACTGCTTTATCTTTTGTTACTTCAGTACAGAGGTATAATTTCTTATTAGTGGTTCTCCAAGGAGTCACCATAGAGTGCATAAGCGAGTACAGTCCTCAATTACTAGGTTTAGATTATGCACCTCATCTCTTCTACTATATATTACACAACTTTTATGTCCCTCTGCCCTATTTTCTTTTGTTTCTTTTATTATGCTTTCTTAACTTTTAGTTGTTTATGTTTTCCTAAAAGTGCATATTTTTTATTACATGGTTTTTATTATATGTTTTAATCATGATTCTACATTTATTTTTTCTGTTTTTATATTGTTATTTATACTGTATTTATTATTTATGATGCATTTTTAACTCATCATAACATATATTTATATTTTATTGTTTTATGTTTCAAGCTGCATCCCCCTGAGGAAGGCAAATGCCGAAACGCACAGGGGTTTTATAAGTAATAAAGACACCTGTGACCTCCATACACCACTCGCTCGTTGTGTTTTCTGGACTGGAGGGACTCCATTAAAAAAATTAGCAGGTAAGGTCTAATTTCTCCTTTATCCATGTCCCTCCAGTCCTGTCCAGACGAATGTGATGTACCATAGCAGTACCTAAACATGGGAGGGACCCATGAGCCCCGCCCGAAGAACCTGTTCTCCAAAGCATACCTCCTGACCCGCATGCACATCGAGGCAGTAATACTTGGTAAAAGTATGCAGAGAAGACCAGGTCGCCACTCGACAGATTTCAACTAGTGGAACCAGACTAAATTCCGCCCAGGACTCATCTTGAGCCCTTGTGAAATGCGAACGCAAGCCCACCGGCACTGCCTTGCGCTACAGAAAATACACCAACGCTATCACTTCCTTCACCCAATGAAAGATAGAGGTCTTTGTGGCCACCTCTCCTTTATGTGGTCCACCAAACAGGATGAACAAGCACTCCAATTTCCATAAAGACTAAGTAACTCCACAGGACCCTGGGGACACCCAAATTGCACAACCACTTGTCCAGAGCACCATCCTCTGCCATTACAAAACCAGGAGCGTAACCACCTTATTGACATGAAACGGCAAGACCACTTTGGGTAGGAAGGAGGGGATTGGACGTAATACCACTCTCTCCATGGAAATCACCAGGAAGGGTTCTCTAAAGGACAGAGCTTGCATCTCAGAGATCTGCTGGGCTGAAGAAATGGCCACCAGGAACACCACTTTCAAGATCAGGTCCTTCAACGAAATGCTCCGCAATGGCTCAAAGGGAGGCGCTAACACCATCAGATTCAAATCCCATGACAGAAACACAACCTGCACTGGCAGCCTGACCTGTTTCACTGCTCAGAGAAACCTCACCATATTCAGATGGCTCACTAGTGAGGTCCCCTTTATTTTGCTGTGATACATGCCAAGGCCACCTCGTGCACCTGCAAAGAATTCAAGGCATTTCAGCCATGCCAACTCAAGAGCCAAGCCATAAGTGAGAATCAACCTACCTTTGGCATGAGCACAGGACCCTGGGAGAGCAGGTGGAGTTACTCTGGGAGCTGCCATGGCTGCTCCTCCACCATGTGAACCAGATCCACATACCAAGGTCTCCTCGGCCAGTCCGAAGCCACCAGATGATTCCTTGTAACAGGCAACCTGATTAGCACCCACAGAGGGAAGACATGCAGAAGACCCTTCAGAGGTTAGGGCTGCACCAGAGCATCCAGTCCTTCCGACATCTGCTCCTGTCAACATCTGTAAAACAGACTGTCCTTGGCAATAGCCACAGAGGACATGAGGTCCATGACGGGTTGACCCCAGTGTTGCATTAGGCTGGCAACACTGGAGTGGTCTCAGGAATTTTCACAGGATCCAACCGATGTCTGCTGAGGTAATCCGCCTGCACACTGTCCTTGCCTGCAACATGGGACACCGATAGCGCCACCAGACACTGGCTTGGCCCACTGGAAGATCAGGGCTACCTCCGCTGCCAACAGGTCACTGCCCGTGCCCCCTTGCCTGTTGATGTACAGCACTGCTGAGCGTTGTTCAAAAGCACCCTCATCGCCTTCTGCTGAAGGAAGGGTGCAAACTGCTGAAGTGCTATCCAAACTGCTTTGATTTCCAGCCGGATTATGGAAATCACTCTATGAGCCACTCTGCTTTGACAATGCACTCCCTAACCAGAGAGGCTGGTGCCCGTGGTGACAACCCAATCTGGCGTCTCCAATGACATCCCTCTTAACAGATTTTCCCAGCTCATCCATCACCACAAGTTTATCTTGGTTGATCTTCGGACACTGAAGCCACATGGACAAGGGCTGCTGCCGAGCAACCAACTTGACAGGGCGGACCGCTGCTGTGGCCTCATGTGACCTCATGCCAGAGTGCAAGGGGTTCAAATTCCACTAGAGGACAGCAACCTTAGACCAGAAGGACTGAGGTTTCTAGTCCTACAGGTGCTCTTTGTGGCACTAGGCAAGCCACTTAACCCTCCATTGCCTCAAGTACAAAAATATAGATTGTGAGACCTTCAGGGACAAGGGATATATACACAGTACATAAATGTACACCACTTTGACTTGTAGAAAAGCGGCATATAAGCCTAGCTAAATCTATGCTTTGACCCAGGGAACTAAATCCAGCACCGGCACCATCAATCCCAACACCTGTAGGTAGTGCCAAGCCATTGGTGTAGTTATCAACAAAAACTGTAACAGGCATTGCAGCTTGCTGACCCAATCCAAAGGTAGTGCAACCAGGCCTTTTTCCATGTTGAACTGCGCTCCCAGGTATATGAGCCACTGTGATAGATTCAACTTGCTCTTGGGTTATGTTGATGATCTACCCACAACTCCTGCACAAATGTTACCACCTGCTGTGTCACCTCGAGGATCTTGTCTAAAGACTTTGCCCAAATGAGTCAACTGTCCAGATACGAGTGAACTAGCACTCTGCTTCTGGAGGGCCATAGCTGCCACCAAGATCACCTTTCTGAATGTTCTGGATGCCGTTGCCAAACCAAAACAGCATTGCCCAAAATTAGAAGTGACCCATCTGTGTTGCAAAATACAGAATCCTTTGTTGATTGGACCGGGTAGGGATATGTAGATAAGCTTCCGTAAATTCTCCCTTTTTTGCACAGCTATCATGACAGAGCGCAGGGTCTTCATATGAAAATGTGGCACCCTCAGCACCCTGTTCACGTGTTTTCAGTCAGGTATGGACCAAAAGGACCCGTCCTTTTTTTTGCACCATGAAATAGATTAGGGGTTCTCAACCCAGTCATTGGGACCCACCTAGCCAGTCAGGTTTTCAGGATAACCACAATGAATATGTATGAGAGAGATTTGCATACAATGGAAGCAGTGCATGCAAATCTCTCATGCATATTCATTGTGGTTATCCTGAAAACCTGACTGGCTAGGTGGGTCGCAAGGATGGGTTGAGAACCCCTGAAATAGATGTAGTATCGACCAGCGCCACATTGGTGTAGTGGCATGCAACACCAAAAGACGATCTAGAGTATCATAAGAACATAAGATATGCCATACTGGTTCAGACCAAGGCTCATCAAGCCCAGTATCCTCTTTCCAACAGTGGCCAATCAAGGTCATAAGTACCTAGCAGTTTCCCCAAAAGACACAGATTCCACAGTGCTTGTACTGGGTCAGGCAGTGATATCCTGGGTCCCTTTTAATAATGGTTTATGGACCTTTCCTCCAGGAACTTGTCCAAACCTTTTTTAAACCCAGCTACACTAACAGCTTTTACTATATCCTGTGGTAACAAATTCCAGAGTTTGATTACACGTTGAGTGAAAAATATTTTCTCTTATTAGTCTTAAAAAGGCTACTCTGTAGCTTCATCACATGTCCCCTAGTCTTTCTATATTCTGATGACGTAAACGATCAATCTACGTTTACCCGTTCCATTCCATTCATTAATTTATAGGCTTCTATCATATCTCCCCTCAGCCGTCTCTTTTCCAGGTTGAAGAGCCCTAACCTTTTTAGCCTCTCTTCATAGGGGTAATCCTTCCATCCCCTTTACCATTTTTGTGGCTCTTCTCTGTACCTTTTCTAATAACGCTATATCCTTTTTAAAATACGACAACTAGAACTGCACACAATCGTGAAGGTGTAGTCGCACCATGGAACGATACAGAGGCATTATAATATTCTTTGTTTTATTTTCCATTCCTTTCCTTATGATACCTAGCATTCTACATTCTATTTGCTCTCTTGGCTGCCGCTGCACACTGGGTGGAGGGTTTTAACATGTTATCCACAATGACGCGTAAATCTTTTTCCTGGGTGGTGGTTCCTAATATGGAACCTTGCATTGTGTAACCATAGTTTGGGTTATTCTTTCCTAGGTGCATAACTTTGCACTTGTCCACATTAAATTTCCTCTCCCATTTTGATGCCCACTCTTCCAATTTATCAAGCTCTTCTTGCAATTTACCACAATCCTCATGGGTTTTAACAACTTTAAATAGTTTTGTGACATCTGCAAATTTGAGAACCTCACTCGTTATTCCCTTTTCCAGGTCATTTATTTATTTATTTATTTACAGTCTCTTATATACCGCACTATTCAGCATCAGCGCGGTTCACATGGAACAAAATGCTCAGTACATTTAACACGTATGAGTTTACAGGTAACAGGGTATAAATAACTTGGATAACCGGGGTAACTATTTACAAAACATACTACATGGAATCATATACACAGAAGATACATAGGGAAACCAGCCCACTATGGGAATGAATATCACACTTGGTGAGTTGTTGATATACCCTAGATTTATCTGGGACTGGTATCAGTGGGTGTTATTGGGCTCTAGGTGACGCCATTGGGTTCTATAAGGTATTTGTTGAAGAGGTGGCATTTGAGGGCTTTCCTAAACTGTGTCAGGCTCCTAATAGCCCGAATATCAGGGGGTAGTGCATTCCAGCATATTGGGGCACTGAGACTGAATGCTCTGTTGGCTGTCGATTTAGTGCAAGTAGTAAGTTCCCTCGGGATTTTGAGGGAGTTTATAGCCATGGATCTCCTTGCTCTATTTGGAGATGTGCTATGGATAAGTGAGGATAAGGATGCCGATGTGAGATTATTGACAGCTTTAAAAGTAATTACCAAGGTCTTGAACACTATTCTAGCTTGAATAGGAAGCCAATGCAACTGTATCAGCAGGGGCGTAATGTGGTCGTACCTGGAGGCTCCATGGATGACTCTTGCTGCCGCGTTCATGGCTAGCTGAAGCGGGTTTAATGTAGATTGGGGAAGACCTTGTAATATGACGTTGGCATAGTCGAAATGGGGTATAACCAACGCCTGGAAGATTGTCCGGAAATCAGTTGGATCAAGCATGGAACGTAGGTGTCTAAGTGAGCGTATCTTGAAGTAAACTGATCTGACTATGTTTCCTATGTTGGCTTTCATGTCTAGGCGTTGATCCAGTGTGACTCCCAAATATCGAATTGAGGATTTAGATTGCAACTCCGCTTCTTTTACTTTAAGATATTTTGGGGGGGTAAAATTGGGATTCCTTGTTATGAAGAGTACTTCAGTTTTCTTATGTTGTATTCTGAGGTTTTGAGACAGGAGCCAGTCAGATATTGCGTTGAAGCAACTCGTTAGTGGGGAGAGGTCGAGATGCTCGGTAGAGAAGGGAATGTAAAGCAGGACATCGTCTGCATATAACATGCAGTCAACATTGAAAGACCGGATGATATTACAAATTGGCTGCATGTAAATATTGAAAAGGAGCGCAGATAGGGAGGATCCTTGAGGTACTCCTTGGCTTTGGTGGAAAGGTTCAGACTTTATCCCTCCAGAACGGACATGCTGCCATCTCTTGGCCAGGTAGGATCTGCACCATTCAAGCGCTTTTCCATTAATGCCTTTGTCAATCAGACGTCCTAGTAGAAGCTCATGATTTACTGAGTCGAAAGCTGCAGCGATGTCCAGAAAGATGAGTGCAAATCCTTGACGGATGTCGTCAATGCCAGTGATTATTTTGCAGAAGAGGGTGGTAAGGAGGGTTTCCACTCCATGGAATTCCCTAAAACCATGTTGGCAGGGGTCTAATGGTGCAGCGGAGTCAATGTGATCCTGCAGTTGCTTTTGGGCCTCCTTTTCAATGATCTTCGCGAGTAGTGGAATGCTAGATATGGGTCTGTAGGATTCCACCTGTTGGGGGTCAAGCTTGCAGTTTTTTAACAGAGGTCTGATAGAGGTGTGTTTAAGGGCTGAAGGGAAGGAGCCAGTTGAGAAGGAGAGATTCGTTATTTTGGCCAGTACTGAGCTGAAGTGACTGCGAAGCTCCTTGATCCAGAAGGCTGGGCATGGATCAGTCTGAGCAGTACTGGTGTTAAGGGCTGCAATTGTGTCTTCAATTCCTCTCTTGGAGGGGGTAGAAAACATGGTTAGGGTTGTTTGGCAGTTTTGCTCTGTGGTAGAGGCTATAGTAGAGGTTTTGTTGGTCTGACATATCTTGGATTGTAAATAGGTTGCAAAATCTTGTGGGTGTAGCTCAAATGGAGGTCCAGAGGATGGTTCCTTGGATAAAGTCTTGACAAGGTCGAAGAGGTCATGTGGTTTATTAAGTGATCTCATTAAGGTGTCAGAGTAGTACTGTTTCATTGTGTTGGTGATTGCGTTGCGGTGTGCAGCCAGATGACAGTTGTATGCTGACAGGTCATTTAAAGAGTGAGATCGGCGCCAGCATTTCTCCAGTTTCCGTAAGTGGTTAAGTGATGCTTTAAGATCAGCTGAGTACCATGGGGCACTTACTCTTTTACCTGGAGGCCTGTTGGATGTTGTACGTAGGGCAATTGAGCTGAGGCAGTTGTTCCATTGAGAAATTAGGTTGTCAAGGTTCTGGGTGGATTCAGAGATGAGTTGCTGCGTTTCAGCAAGGATAAGATCTCTGTTGTAAGGCTTGAAAGATCGAGAGGGCGGTCTTGCGGTGTTGCTTTGGATTTTGTTGGTTTTTGTGTAGGCTTTGTAAGAGGGAATCTGAATGATGATCAGTTTGTGATCTGACCAAGGAACAGAAGTTATGGAGGTTATGGGATCCTGAGCTGGGTTAAGAGAGGTTTGCGGGGCGAATACAAGGTCCAAGATATTTCCCTTAATATGAGTAGAATCATTAACTAGTTGCTTGAAGCCAAGATTTTCCAGGGCATCCAAGAAGGCTGTTGCTTGATGATCTTGCAATGTAGGCAGGTTGAAGTCGCCTAGGATCCAATTTGGGAGGCCTGGGTTATGAGTGTTGGATGCCAAATCGATGATAGCCGCGAGATCATCTGGGGAAGCTGAAGGAGCTCTGTAAAGCAGGTTGATTATGCAGCGTTTGTTGGAGATGGTGACGGTCTCAAGGTAGTTTGTATTGGTAGTGTGCACTGTTCGAAAATGGAGGTCTGTCCTGGTGAGGATGAGCACGCCACCTCCTCTTTTTTCTTGCCTATGACTTGAATGTATGGTGAAATTCTGAGGGAGGAGCTGGTTGAGTATTACGTTGTCTTCAGCAGATAACCACGTCTCCGTGACCATGAGTATATCAAGGCCGTGGCTGGCAATTAGGTCAGTGATGGCTGGCCACTTCTTCCGGATAGAACGGGCATTGATGAGGGCACATTTTAGGTTATGAGGGTAGGAGTTTTGAATTTGTTTCGGTTTCATATTGTGTTGAAGAGCAATGTGTAACAGATGGGGGTGGTGTGAGCGGGAGTCCCAAGTTATGTTGTTATGGGAAGCACTAGTCCACCTTCTCCCATGGCTCAGTAATATTGGAATCTGGTTGGATGCTGTGGTTGAGGCTAGAGAGTTGGAGAACCAGCCTGAAAGGACGAAATAGCATCCTATTATGGTGGTAATGAGGGAACCCATCTTGTCAGAGCACTATGTGAATGGGAGTGGGTCAATCTGGTTAGGCTAACAGGAAGTTATTGACCAAACTCTTGGTATTTAGTGTGGTATACTGTGTGACAGCAGACACTATGATCGCAGGCAATGGTTAAAGTTAGCTAACTAGTACAATAACTTGATGACTGGAACTGGTGAAACTACTGACAACAGTAAAGTAGATTGCTGACAATAGTAGGTTATTGCTAGCACTACGATGGTGACTGGGGTTAATAGGCTACTGACAACAGTATAGAGTTTGATTTGCATGGGATATTACTGGCTACTGACAGCAGTATGGAGAATGGCTACTGACAACAGTATAGTGGTTGACTTGCAATAGAATGTTACTGACAATGGAATAGTACTGGCTACTGACAACAGTATAGTGACTGATTTGCAATGGAATGTTGCTGACAATGGAATATTACTGGCTACTGACAACAGTATAGAGACTGGCTACTGATAACAGTAAAGCGGTTGATTTGCAAAGGAACATTACTTACAACAGTGCTTTGGATACTACCAATGGCACAGTGGTGACTAACTATTAACGTTTGCTGACAACAGTATAGTAGCTAAATAACATGGACCTGATATGCAGTGGCTCTATTAATGAGGTTATACTTGCGGAAGGCAGCGTGAGCAGACATTAAGAGAGTTCAAATTGCCGGGAAGTCTTGCGTTGGTTCTGAATGACGTGTCCGTTGCGGTATCTGGGCCAACTGCAGGCGCTTTCTTTAGATTGCAGATTGTTGATTGCCCCGATTGGGCAACTTCAGCTGGAGGCAGGCCCTGTAACCCCGGCAGCTCGATCCCGGCCGGGAGAGCTGTTGGTGAGCCGGGGTGCGGGAGGGCAGAGGTGAATAAAGCCGGGGTGCAGGGGTTCAGCATACAGAAGACCAATCAATAGGCTGCTGCTTTCCTTGGAGGTCCCCGCCTAAGGGCCACGCCAAAGGGCCCTCTTGCGAGGCCCTCAGGCGCGGGCCCGCAAGGCGCGGGTGCGCCCGATGGCGCTCCTTATTTGAAGCAGCTGGGCCGCCCGGATTGGGCAGGGAAGACCGGAGGGCGTCCTTCTCTTCGCCGCGTGCTCGATCCCTCCTGGGAGAGCTGCGGCCGGGCAGAAGATGAAGCGGGCAGCAAAAGGAGCCTGCGCCCGATGGCGCTCCTTTTTTGAATATGTTAAAGGCAGCAGAGCCAGAACAGATCCCTAGGGTACTCCACTATTCACCTTTCCCAATTAGGAAAATTGGCCATTTAGCCCAGCCCTCTGCTTTCTATCTTTAACCAGTTCCTGATCCACAATAGTACACTGCCTCCTACCCCATGACTTTTTAGTTTTGCCAAAAGTTTCTGATGAGAGACCTTGTCAAAGGCTTTCTGGAAATCCAGATATACTATATCAACCGACTCACCTTTGTCTACCTGTTTATTCACACCTTCAAAAAAAGATAACAGATTAGTAAGACAAGATCTTCCTTGTCTAAAGCCAAGTTGGCTGTCTCCCATTAGGCCATTACTATCTACATATTCAGTAATTTTGTTCTTTATGATGGTTTCTACCATTTTCTCAGTACCGACATCAGGCTCACCGGTCTGTAGTTTCCCGGATCACCCCTGGAACTCTTTTTTGAAAATTGGAGTTATATTGGCCATCCTCCAATCTTCAGGTATTAAAGATGATTTTAATGATAGTTCACAGATTACTAATAGCAGGTCTGCAACCTCATTTTTCAGTTCTTTCAACACCCTTGTATGTATACCATCCGGTCCAGGTGATTTGCTACTCTTCAGTTTATCAAATTGTTGTAATACATCGTCCCGGTGTATGGATATTTCTTTCAATTCTTCTGCAGTATCACCTTTAAATACCACTTCAGTCATGGGTAACAACCCTAAATCTTCCCTAAGTAAAGACTGAAGCAAAGAATTCATTCATTCTCTCCGCTATGGCCTTGTCCCCCTCTTAATGCCCCTTTTACCCCTCTATCATCTAATGGTCCAACTGACTCTCTCATAGGTTTGTTGCTACGAATGTACTTGAAAAAGTCTTTATTACGCGTTTTTGCTTCCACAGTAAGCTTCTCAAATTCTCTCTTTGCCTGCCTTATCAATGCCATGCATCTAACTTGCCATTGCTTGTGCTGTTTCCAGTTTTCATCATTTGGTTCTTTTTTCCATTATCCTGCACTGCCCGTGCTTTGCTCAGAGCCATGCATAGAGACATCATAAAAGCATCTAAAAATGGGTACTTGAATTCTACTGCATATCCGTTGTGAATGATCTCCAGTACCCACTGGTCTGATATGATGTGGGCCCACGAGTGGTAAAAACGCTGAATTCTCCCGTTGATCAGCTTAACCGCCTCCTGGACCCCCCTCGCTTCATTGGGCTTTCTTGCTCAGGTTAGAGGTATCTGAGTAATAGCCACGGGACACTCCTCTACCCCAAAAAGCCTGTCCCTGGTAGGGGAAATGCGCACTGCACAAAACTTCCAGAAGTCCATACTACCCCATGAGACTGTTATTGCCTCCTGCCACCATGAAGTTTTTCTTCTGGCAGCCAGGCTCCATCAGACTCCCCTAAGTCCTTAACCAGCTCCTTCAGCACCTTGCCAAACAAGAACTTACCCTTAAAGGGGAGCTTACTCAGCCTAATCTTACAAGATGTTTCGGCTGACCAATTGCACAACCACAGGCAGCGCTGGTATGCCACTACTAATGTCATTCTCTTGGAGGAAGCCCGCACCAGGTCATAACCAGCATCAGACAAATGCTGAGGCGGACTCTAACTTGGCGATCTCGGACAGCTCCGCACCTAGCTCATGGATAAGATCTCATAGGGCCTGCATCAAAGTCATGCATGCCCATACCACATAAGCACCACATATGGAGGCCTACAAGGAGAGGGTACTGATCTCAAAGGCAGTTTCAATAAAGATTCCAAACTCCTATCCTGTGGATCCTTCAGTGCCGCTCCTCCTTCCACAGGTATGGTCATCTTCTTCGTCATTGCTGTGGCCAGGACATCCGCCTTAGGAGTCTTAAAGAGTTCCTTCTCTGTATGCGGGATGGGGTACAATTGGGTCACAGCCCAACCATCTTGTAGTCCTGCTTCCGGTACCTCCCATTCGGCCTCGATCATCTGCACAATAGCCTTGTGGACCGGTAATGAGTTTTGAGATGTATGCATACCCTGCGAGAGAGGATCCTCTAGGGAGAGTTCCTCCTCAGCAGCCCGAAAGGGAATACTTAAAGCAGCCAATGATCGTGAAATCACCGCCAAAAGCTCCTCTTTCCAGAAAAACCAGTCAATATCAGGGTCCTCCCCAGGAGGAAGTTCCCTTCCTTCATATCCAATGCCTCCATCTCTGCATAGTGACCAGAGGGTCCTCATCAGGGTCCGCGGCCCATTCTGAGGTCTCAGAGAGATGATCAAGCTCATCAGAAAACTGGGGCCGCATGGCTGGGACTGACGGGGCTGATAACTCTAGCCCCCACTTGGAACCTAAAGGCCTAGCTTGTACCAAGGACACTAGATCCTACCTGTCCACCTCACTATCGACCCATCTCCCTCCTCCTCTTCAGTTCTAAACCACCTGAATGCGTGGCTCACCACCGTTGCCTCAACTTTCCTCCTCTCAAGCCCTTCTGCATCCTCTACAATCTGGCTTTCATCCTTTACATTCTACCAAAATGGCTTTTGCCAAAGTCTCCAGTGACCTGTTCCTGGCAAAATCCAAGGGCCTTTACTCGATCCTCATTCTTCTTGGCCTTTTTGCTGCTTTGGACACTGTTGACCACAACCCTCGCCTTGATATTTTGTCCTCGCATGGTTTTAAGGACTCTGTGTTATCCTGGTTCTCTTCTTATCTCTCCCATCACTCTTTCAGAGTTTGTTCTGATGGATCCTCCTCTACTGCTATCCCACTCTCAGGTGTATCCAAAGGATCGGGTCCACTCCTTTTCTCTCTATATACCCAGTCCCTTGGTGCACTCATCTCTTCCCATGGCTTTCAGTACCATCTTTATGCTGACTCCCCCCTGAAATCTCTCCGGCAATCCAGGCCTGGATCTCTGCCTACATTTCTGACATTGTTGCTTGGATGTCTCATCGCCAATTGAACTTGAACATGGCCAAAATTGAGCTTCTTTTTTTCCCCCTAAACCCTCCTCTCCTTTCTGTGTCTCTGTGGATAACTCTCTATTCTGTCCTGTCTCCTCAGCTCACAACCTTGGAGTAGTCTTTCACTCCTCTCTCTCCTTCTCTGCATGCATCCAACTGATAGCTAAAACTTACCGTTTCTTTCTCTACAATATCAACAAAATTCGCCCATTCCTTTCTGAAAAGACTACTAAGACACTTATCCACTCCTTAGTCACCTCCCGTCTAGACTATTGTAACCTGCTCCTTGCTGGTCTCCCTCCACATCATGTCTCACCCCTTCAATCTGTTCAACACTCTGCTGCACGGCTAATCTTATGCCAACCTCTTCTCAGGTCACTTCATTGGCTCCCTATCCACTTCTGCATCCAGTTCAAACTTCTCCTGCTGACCTATAAATGCATTCACTCTGCAGTTCCGCACTACCTTTCCTCTCTTATCTCTCCCTACAACCCTCCTTGGGAACTCTGCTCTTCTGGCAAATCATTTCTATCCATGCCCTTCTCTTCTATTGCCAAGTCCAGATTTTGCTCCTTTCACCTTTCTGCTCCTTATGCCTGGAACAAACTACCTAAGTCTGTACATCAGGTGCCTTCTGTGACCCTTTTCAAATTCAAACTGAAAATTCACCTTTTCACTGCTGCTTTCGGATCTTGACTCACTTGATGTCCTTTGGGTTTCCCTACATTCTATGTCTACAGCTACTCGTCTAGATTGTAAGCTCCAATGAGCAGGGACCGTTTTTTACATGTGTCTCTGCAGCGCTGCATACACCTTGCAGCGCTACACAAATGTTCAGTAGTAGTTAGTAGTAGAAGTACAAGTACAACAGAGTTTTTTCCATACCCTGACCTTTTTCCAGCTGCCCTGTTCAGCAAAGAATAAATTCCAGGGAGAATAGAGAGCTCTCTTCCGAGGTCTCCCCTGCCCCTCCATTACCAGGGAATTTCTCCCACGCAGACAATGCCATCAGTTGCTCCTCTGAAATGGCCGCAGCAGCTCCAGCAGCAGGAGCCAAGATGGCAGCCATCGAAGAAGCGCAGGAAATTTTCCACTGTTGTGAAGGGCCCACTGGCTGGTCTATCTCTTTGTGAGCTCCAGGGATCCCTCTCTGACAGACTCATCGGTCGCCGATGCTCTTCTGTCATGGCTCTCCTTTTCACATGATTTGTAACATGCCACATACCAATTTAGTACTATGTATGCCTGATGCAACACGTGCCAACCGACGTGACCTGCTGAAAACAAACCTCACCGCCCAATTCCCAACATGACTGGCAAGGACACTGCGATCACACCAAACAAACACCAAACACACGGCTAACATACTCTCAGATACTCACTGCAGGAGGATATGAACTTGGCATATGCCACTTCCCAGAGCACCAGGCAGGACTGTCGCCACCCAGAGACACCACCTACCGATCAAATGGCTCACGGTGCTCCACAGAGGTTTCCTCTACCCATTTAAGGGCTCCGGATAAGACTGCTCACTTTGTACTCTGAGTATTATTATTATTGTAGGGGGGGGGGGGGTTGGTTTGCTGTTCAGTCTTGCCTCTGTTACAAAGTCAGCTCTGTGCCCTAGTCCAAAAGTAAACACTGAAAACCCTGAACACAGTCCAAACAGTAAGTTTGGATGTCCACCAGCTGCTGGAAACTGAAATACTGATGAGAGGGAGAGAACGTCCTCAGCAATTATAATGTGACAACAACAAAGGTTTTCCATAATCAATCTCCAGCTGTTGGTGAACGGACAAAACCCAACTGTCTTAACTGGACTACAGAGACATGGACGAAGGGTAGAAACATAGAAACACAAGGGCAAAAAAAGACCACATGGCCTATCTAGTCTGCCCTTCCATATTAACCTCTATAATAGTCCCCTTTTTGTCTTTTGAGATCCTCTGGGTTTGTTCCATGTTTTTTTGAATTCAGATACTATCCTCATCTCTACCACCTCCACTGGGAGACTATTCCATGCATCTACCACTCTTTCCATAAATAAATATGTCCACATATTACTTCTGAGTCTATCCCCTTTCACCCTCATCCTATGTCCCCTCATACAGAGCTTGCTTTCAATCGAAAGAGGCTCTCCCACCTGTGCATTTATGCCATGAAGGTATTTAAATGCCTCAATCGTATCACCTCTGTCCCACTTTTCCTCTAACGTATACACATTAAGACCCTTAAGCCTATCCTCAAATGTTTTATAATGAAGACCACTAACCATTTTAGTAGCCACCCTCTGCACAGACTCCAACCTGTATATCCTTTTGAAGGTGTGGTTTCCAGAATTGCACACAATGCCCCAAATGAGGTCGCACCAAAGATTTATACAGAGGCACTATCACCTCCTTTTTTCTGCTGGCCATTCCTCTCCCTATGCACCTAAGCATCCTTCTAACTTTTGCAGTTGCCTTTTCTATCTGTTTAGCTACCTTAAGATCGTCCAACACAATCACGTCCAGGTCCTGCTCTTATTTTGTGGACAGAAGTACTTTACCCCCTATACTGTACGACTCCCTTGGATTATTGCAGTCCAAACGTATGATCCTGCATTTTTTAGCACTAAATTTCAGCTGCCAAATTCTCAACCATTATTCAAGCTTAATAGATCTCTGCTTAAGTTATCTGCGCCTTCCTAGGTGTCTACTCTATTGCAAACTTTGGTATCATCTGCAAAAAGGCAAACCTTACCCAACAGTCCTTCTGCAATATCACTAACAACTTCTTCAGTAAAGACTGAAGCAAAAAATTCATTAAGTCTCTCATCCCGACCTCTCTCAGTGAACCTTTTACCCCTAGGGGCCTGCTTATTAAATCCCATGCAAATAGGACATATGTCAGCCACGTTACCAGCGCAGGAGGTTTACAGTAACTGCTGTGAGCATGTGCTTCCATCTTCCTGAGGTGGCATTACTTGCACCTCCACTACCAGCATCAAGCATAGTGAATATGAGCAATTAATGCTCATCCTAACCGCAACACGTGGGATATGCCCGTGAACAGCCCAGGCCCTGCCTAGTCCCCCATCCTGATATGTCCTAACAGGGTAGCACAAGGTTTTTAGTTTTTGGTCCATCCCATTTGTTTGCTCGGCACCCAAAATGCATACTAACTCCACGTCATCCTGACAGTGTGGTTTATTATGTTGTTGTTGTTGTTGTTGTTGTTAAGTGCCTTCGATTCAGTGTCGACTCATGACAACCCTCCTAAAATGTGTTCGGTCTTCAGTAAGGCGGCTCATTGTTGACAGAGTGGCACCCATAGCTGCTGTTATTATATCGATCCATCGCATCACTGGCCTTCGTCTTTTGCGTTGACCTACCTTGCCAAGCATGATGTCTTTCTCTAATAATCTCTCTCTTCACATGTGTCCAAAGTATGAAAGTTGTAGTCTTGTCATCTGAGCTTCTAAAGAAAGCTTAGATTTGATCTCTTCTAGTACCGACTGGTTTGTTCTTTGGGCAGTCCATGGTACACACAGTATTCGTCACCAGCACCATAATTCAAAGGCATCAATTTTCTTCCCGTCTATCTTTTTCACTGTCCAACTTTCACATCCATATGATGTTGTTATGGAAAACACCATGGCTTGAACAAGTTGAATCCTTGTATGGAAAAAGACATCTCTGCTCTTGAGAATCTTGTCTAGGTCCTTCAGTCATTCTGCCAAGAGCAATGCATCATCTGATTTCTTGACTGCTTGTTCTTTGTTGATCCAAGTAGCTTAAAGTTGTCCACTATTTCAATTTCTTCTCCATCAATGATGAACTTATTGATTTTACCAGTTGTCAGGATCTTTGTCTTTTTTTAAATTAAGAAGCAGGCCCATTTTAAGACTATTGTTCCTTGATCTTGAGACATAAATGTTTCATATTGTCTTCACTTTCAGCCAATAGATGTGGTATCATCAGCATAGCGAAGTTTGTTGAGGAGTCTCCCACAAATCTTCACACATCGGATGTCTTCATACAGTCTTGCTTCTCTGATTTGTTCTGCATATAAATTAAACAGGTAGGGGGAACGTATGCAGGCTTGTCGTATACCTTTGCTGATTTTAAACCATTCTATTTCTCCTAGCTCCGGTCGAACTGTTGTTTCTTGATCAATGTAAAGGTTGAGCAAAAGAACTGTCAGGTGTTGTGGTATACCCATGCTTCCTAATGTGGCTCAGTTTCTCACATAGTCAAAAGCCTTGCTGTAGGTCAATAAAACACATATAGATATCCTTTTGTTATTCATTAGTCTTTTCAAGGATCCATCTCGCATCCGTGATAATGTCACTCACTCCTCACCTTTTCCTGAACCCCTACTTGGCACTTCAAGCAGTTCTCATTCCAGGTATGGTAGTCTCTGCTGAATAATCTTCAGTAGAATCTTGCTGGTATGTGGGATCAGAGCGATTGTGAGATAATTTCCCAAGTCAATTGGATTACCTTTCTTTAGTATTGGTATAAACACAGATCTTATCCAGTCAGGTGGCCATGATGTTGTCTTCCAAATTTCCTGGCAGAGCCTTATAAGTATGGTAACAGCTGCATCCAATTGCTGTAGTACTTAAATGGGAATGCCATCAATGCCTAGTGCAGCGATGGCGAACCTATGGCACGCGAAGGCCTTGCAGCTGGCACGCGGGAAGGTCCGCAATTAGTTTTTTTTTTTTTTTTTTCAATTTTACTTGTCTGCTGCCGCTGTCGAGGCCGCCGCAGCAAAATCGAGCGTGCCGCGGGGCCCCCCTGTACCCGGCAGAGCCTGCCCTCCCCGTAGCAGCTCTCTCTTTGGCAGCTCTCTCTTTGGAGCTGCAGTCAGACGCGCCGGCTTGCAGAGCGCGAAGGGAAGAGTTTCCCTTTCGCGACTCTGTTAAGCCCGCGGGGGCTGATGGGAACTTCCCATCAGCCCCCGCGGGTTTAACAGAGCAGCGAGGGAGAAACTCTTCCCTCGCGCTCTGCAAGCCGGCGCGTCTGACTGCAGCTCCAAAGAGAGAGCTGCTACGGGGAGGGCAGGCTCTGCCGGATACAGGGGGGCCCCGCGGCACGCTCGATTCTGCCGCGGCGGCCCCGACAGCGGCAACAGACAGGTTTTCTTTTTTTTTTAATTTTCCCTGGGCTGGGGGGGGGGTTAGGAGTGGTGATGTGATGGGCTGGGCTGGGGGGGGGGTTATGAGTGGTGATGTGCTGGGCTGGGCTGGGCTGGGCTGGGGGGTTAGGAGTGGTGATGGGCTGGGCTGGGGGGTTAGGAGTGGTGATGGGCTGGGCTGGGCTGGGCTGGGGGGGTTAGGAGTGGTGATGGGCTGGGCTGGGCTGGGCTTGGGGGGTTAGGAGTAGTGATGGGCTGGGCTGGGGGGATTTAGGAGTGGTGATGGGCACTGGGCTGGGTGGGGTAGGAGTGGTGATGGACACTGGGCTGGGGGGGTAGGAGTGGTGATGGACACTGGGCTGGCTGGGGGGGGTTAGGTGATGGGCACTGGGCTGGCTGGGGGGGTTAGGAGTGGTGATGGGCGCTGGGCTGGGGGGGTTAGGAGTGGTGATGGGCGCTGGGGGGGCTTAAACTAAAAATTGGGTGATGGGGGATTAGGACTGGAAGTGAGTTGATGGGGGGTTAGGACAGGTAATGGGCTATGGGGGGTCTTAAACTGAAAATCGGGCGAGGGGGGATTAGGACTGGAAATGGGCTGGTGGGATTAGGACTGGAAGTGGGTTGATGGGGGGTTAGGACTGGTAATGGGCTATGGGGGGGCTTAAACTGAAAATTGGGTGATGGGGGATTAGGACTGGGAGTGGGCTGATGGGGAGGTTAGGACTGGTAATGGGCTATGGGGGGGCTTAAACTGAAAATTGGGTGATGGGTGATTAGGACTGGAAATGGGCTGGTGGGATTAGGACTGGGAGTGGGCTATGGGGGCTCGGACGGGTAAGGGGTTGGGGTTGCTAGGACTGGAAATGGGCTGAGTGTAAGGGGGCTTGAACTGCAAATAGCTGTTGGGGATGGGGCTTGGAATGGAAATGGGCTGAGGGGAAGTGGGGGGCTTGAACTGCAAATAGCTGATGGGGACGGGGCTTGGAATGGAAATGGGCTGAGGGGAAGTGGGGGGCTTGAACTGCAAATAGCTAATGGGGAGGGGGACTTGGAATGGAAATGGGCTGAGTGGAAGGGGGCTTGAACTGCAAATAACTGATGGGAAGGGGGGCTTGGAATGGGCTCTTAGGGGAGGGAGCTAGGACAGGAACTGGGCTGATGGATGGGCTAGGATAGAACTGAGAATTGGGTGTTGGGGGAGCTAAGATTGGAAATGGGCTGTGGTGGGGGCTTGGATTGAAATGGACTCATGGAGGGGCTAGAACTGGAGGTAGGCTCATGGGGGGCTTGGATTAGAAATGGGCTGAGTGGAGGGGAGCTAGGATTTAACATGGGCTGATGGTGGGGCTAGGAAAGGACTAGAAATGGGCTGATGGGAGGCTGGTATTGGAAATGAGCTGATGAAGGGACTCGGATAGGACTGGAAATGGATGGGGGAGCTAGGACTGGAAATGGACTGATGAGGGGACTAGAAGGGAGCGGATACTGGGTGGGGCTGGAACTAAAAGGGAGCTGATGTTGGGGGAGATTAGAAGGGGATGGGGCTGGGAGAATGAAATGGAGAGGGGAAAAATATTTTGTGTGTGAGGGAAGAAAAATGTACAATTGGCCGGGTATTGGGAGAGTAAGTGGGGATTGAGGATGGAGGGGTAAAATTTGAGTGGATGAAATAGGAATGAGGAAAGAGCAAAAGGAGAAAGATTAGTATGTTAAAGCGGATGTAGAGAGAGAGAATGGAAAAAAAAACTAGAAGAGAGAAGAAAGGACAAATGGACAGCAGATGATGGAGAGTTAGCAGAAAACATGAAGAAACCAGAAGAAAGTGGCTGGAGCAATTGCAACTGTGTAACTGAGCTGAGGTATTCTGTTTATGTAATTCCTTTTTGACATTGCCACTTGTTCTCTTTCCCCAGTAGGTCATGTATTGTTGTTCTCTGAAATGTATTGGTTTATTATTTGCAGTGTTGCCTTTTGATAGGTATGGTATGGTGCTTTGTGACTCCTGGTAGTGCTGTTAGGATACGGCGGGTTTGCTATTGGTTCTAAATGGGCAGTGTTTGTAGTAGTTCCTAATGTGCCTGGCGGTTGGCACTGGATTATAGTAATGTAGAAATCTTTTAGTCTGTCTTTATCCATACACTCATTAAGAGACATGTTTACTAAAAGTTAGTGTATGTTAGCATTATGCAAATATTTATGCAAATTGACGTGCTGGCACTTTGAGGAAATTCTTTGGTTTTGTGCGGCAGTTTGGGCACTCGGGCTCAAAAAGGTTAGCCATCACTGGCCTAGTGCATTGTTCTTTGATAAGGCTTTCAATGTTGCTTCGACGACTTTTCATCACCAATGGTTCCAGATCATAAGGTACAGGTAGAAACAGCTATCGGTCTACTTGATTTTTATCATATAACAACTCTATATTCTTTCCACCTTTTCTTGATCTTCTCAGCATCATTCAACAGATCCTTGAGCATCTTGTAACATTCCAATTCGAGGGTGGAATTTTTTCTTTAACTCTCATAGCTTTAGAAAAGCTGAACCTGTTCTTCCTCTAATAGTGTCTGCTTCTATTTTCTTGCATGCGTCATTGAAGTACTTCTCATTGTCTTGTCTTGCTGCACGTTGGAAATCTCTGTTGAGTTCTGCGATTGCCTCTCTCTTTCTCATCTGGCTTTAGCTTCTCTGCATTTCTGGGCAATTTTCAGAGTTTCTTCAGCCATCCATTTTGTCCGTTTTTGCTTTTTCACCTTTTGTAGAGATTTCTCACTTTCTTCCAAACACAACCTTCTTGATGTCATCCCATAACTCTTCTGGAGCTCTGTCATTTGCTATCTAAAGCTGTATCTGAATACTATCCACTACTCCCTTAAACACCATAACCCCTCCCTACCCCTAATCCCCCCTTCTCTGCCCTCCATCCCCCACTTACTACATATCCCTTCTTAACCCATAACTAATGTAAATAGTTCTGTTTAATTGCTAAATGTTAAATGTTCAACCATTGTTAAAACTGTTTTTGTTCCATGTAAAACAGCTGTAAACACACTGTTATTTTTGTTCACTGTAAACCGTTTTGAATTAGAGAAAAACGGTATATAAAAAATGTTAAATAAATAATGCAGCAAATCAATTTTGCAGGCAATCTTTAAATTCTGGTGGTATATTCTCAAGATCATATTTTGATATATTCATGAATGGCTTGATCTTTTTCAACTTTAGCTTGAGTTTGCATACTAGTAGTTAGTGATCTGTACCACAGTCAGCTCCAGGTTTTGTTTTTGTTGATGTTATAGAGCTTTTCCATTGCTGACTTCCACAGATGTAGTCAATTCGATTTTTATACAATCCATTGGGTAAAGTCCATTTGTACAGTCGCCGCTTGTGTTGCTAAAAGTTGTTGTTTGAGATGAACAGATTGTTGTTCTTGCAGAATTCTCTCAATCTTTCTCCAGCTTCATTTCTGCTGCCAAGTCCATATCTTCCAACTACTTTGCCTTCTTCTTTGTTACCAACTTTTGTGATCCAGTCACCCATGACTATTAGGATATCCCTGTTTGCATATTCTGTCAATTTCAGCTTGTACTGATTCATAGAACTCATCAATTTCATCCTCTTCTACAGTTGTTGTTGGGGCATATACTTCAATTATAGATGTGTTGATAGACATTCTTAGTAGACAAATAGAAATTAAGCGTTCATTGATTGCACTGTATTTTATTACAGTTCTTGCAAGTTTCTTCTTGATTATAAATGCAACACCATTTCTTCTTTGTCTTTCATTTCCAGCATAGTAGACTATGTGGTCATCCGATGCAAAGTGCCCGATGCCAGTCAATTTCAGTTTGCTGACACCCAAGAGATTGAGTTGTACATATTCCATTTCATTCTTGGCCACCTCCAACTTCCCTTGTTTCATGCTTCGTACGTTCCATGTCCCAATATGTAAGACATCTTTGCAACTACTGACTCATTTCTTTTTTTTTCTTTTATATTTTGATTTTTATTTAGTACAATACAAAGTATCACAACATTTTTCTTCTCCTTTACAAAACAATGGCATAGCATACATCCAGCTGTATCAATCAGCCCAACATTTACCTAACTACTATTCTATCCTTACTTTATATTGATTTACATTATATACTTCTCTCCAGTTACCTGTACATTTTTATTTTTATTTTCCCTTCAACTCCCCTCCTCCCTCCTGGATCCTATGATGCACCCATCCTGTTTTCCCCATTCCTTTCTGTAAGCTTGGTTAGATTCAGTCCACTAATTCAATATCCACCCTTTGTAACCACTCAATGTACTTTTCCCATCTCCTTTGAAAGATCTCAATCCTGTGTGTTTTATATGCAGTGATCTCGCTCATCCTGTAAATATATGCTAATCTCCTCAATATCCTCGCAGGTGCTGTTGCTCTCTCAGACCTCCATCCCTTCACTATTTCCATCCGCACTCCAATTGCAAGCATCTTCAACATATATACCAGGTCACAGTTTGGATCCCCCCCCCCCATTCATTCATTAACACTTCAGCTGGTGTGATATCTCCCACCCAACCCATCATCTCCCGTGCAAGATCCTTCATCCACTACCACATTTGCTGTAGCACTGGGCAGCTCCACCACATGTGCATATACTCCCCCCTCTTTCTCCACAGTGAATCATTATAACTCCCCAATCTTACCCAATCGGACTGGGGTTAAGTACATTCGGAACAGCATCTTATAACAATGTTCTTGGATTGTTGCTGAGACCACAGGTATTTTTACCCCATCATATATTTTTTCCCATCTCTGAGAGTCCCAGTGACCCCCCCAAGTCCGCTTCCCAGGCCCGCATGTGCGTTCCGTGATCCATGGGTCTACTCAGTGCTTTGTGTAGCCTTGAAATCACACCTCTTGCTAAGTCCCCCACCCTAAACATCTTCTCAAATAGTGTCACTTTGCTGCTCAGGGAATCTTTTATATGTTTTCCCCCCAAAAAGTGTGTTGAAAATAACCATACCAATCACTCTTTTCTATTTGGAACTCTCGCTGAAGCTTCTCAAACAGTCTTAAATGGCCCTCCTCAGATAGGGTTACAATGTATGGGACAGGTACTTTCTCATGCCATATTTGAAATATCCCAGAACTTTCACCCACCAAAAACTCCTCACATTGTGTAATCCGCTGTACCCTAATATCCCCTCTCACATGTGTTAGCACCTTATGTTTCCTGTCCCAGGCTCAAAATGTATTTGTCATGTATGGGTTCATAACTAGGCCTCTTTCTCTCTCCTCCCTTCTCTTCCACATCAGATCTGTAATGTAGTTGGGTCTTACCATCTCCTGTTCTATTCTACTTCATTGAGGCTCCTCCTTCTCCAAATTCCACCCCAATAGCACTCACAGCTGTGCTGCCTCATAATACCTTGCAATCTCAGGGACCGCCAGACCACTTTTCTTTTTCTCTCTATACATTATTTTCCATTGCACCCTAGGAGGCCTGCATCTCCAAATAAAGGAGAAGATTCTTCTTGGCACCAAATTTAACATTGCAGTAGGAACTTCTATAGGCAGAGTCATAAACAAAAAAAGTAATCTGGGTAATATATTCATCTTCACTATGGCTATCCTTCCCATCCAGGAGAAAATGGGTTTATCCCATCTTACCAAATCTGTTAGCATTCTTTACAGTTGGCTCATAATTCAACTTATATAGCTCGGACCCCTCTGCACTGATCTGGATCCCCAGGTATCTTACATTTCCATTTACATGGGCTACTAAAAGTGTATTTCGGACCCTTCCCTCTTCCTGTGAATCCAACCTTAATTTTATCACTTCTGTTTTCCCCATATTCATTTTGTACCCTGATGCTGCATTATATTTCATAATCTCCTGTACTAACACTGGTATAGATTTCTCAGGTTGTCCTAATGTATACATCACATCATCCGCAAATGACGACATTTTATACTCCTCCTCACCCACCTTTATTCCATGTATTCCTTATTCTGTCTGACACTTTCGGCTAGAGGTTCTATCACCACTGCAAATAGCAAAGGTGAAATCGGGCATCCCTGCCTTGTACCTCTGTCTAGTTTAAATTGCTCTGAGTACGCCCCATTTATCCATATTTGTGCCTTAGGCTCTTTATAATGCGCCTCTATCCATTTCTGAAAGTTCTCTCCCAGTCCCATCTTCTTCATAACTGCAAACATGAAAGCCCACTCTACTCTATCAAAGACTTTCTCCGCATCCACTGCCATCATTATAGATGCTTTCTGCTCCTTACATACTTGCCATATTAAATTCAACAGTTAACGCACATTATCACTTGCTTGCCTACCCGGAATAAAACCCGTTTGATCCTCCTTTATTAACCTTGGAATATATTTCTGCAATCTAGCTGCCAATATTTTAGGCAATATCTTAGCATCCAAATTTATAAGTGAGATGGGTCTATATGATTCACACTTCTCATGGTCCTTCCCAGGTTTGGGTATGACTACCACACCAGCTATTTTCCATAGAACTTGGTAACTTTTCCCCTTTTAGTACTTTGTTAAAGACATCACACAATATCGGACTAACGTCCTCCCAGAATTTTTATAAAACCTAGCTGTAAATCCATCCAATCCTGAGGCCTTACCCTCCTTTAAACTCTTTATAGCCTCTACTACTTCTTCTCTAGAAATCTCTTTATTCATCTCCTTCTGTTGCTCTAAGTCCAGTTGCTTCAATGTGATCTCTACCAGGTACCGTTCTATGTCCACCCCCTCTCCTTGTTGCTCCGAATCATAAAGCTTACAACAGTATTCTCAAAAAACGTTTTGTATTTGTTCCATACCTCTAATCCACTTTCCCTGCTCATCTTTTATTTTCAGGATCTGCTGTTGTACCCTTTTTTCCCCAAAGTTTTCTTGCAAGGTATCTGCCTGGTCTATTCCCCTGTACATAGAATTCGTGTTTAAGTTGATTTAACCTAAAGGCCTCTTCAGCTTCATGTAATCCTCCTAATTCTTCCCGCAATTTTCTAATCCGTTGAAGCCGCTTTCTACCACCTCTCTGCTTATGCAGTAACTCTTCTGATCTCAAATCTTAACAATTCCCGTTCTGTTCTTTTCCTCTCTTCCTTCTCGCTGCCAGCGCTATACACTGTCCCCTTACCACCGCCTTCAACCCATCCCATACACCGGCTAGCCTCACTTCACCTCCCTCATTATGATGCACATATTCCCTTATAGTGTTTTGAATACTTTTTTGCCCTTCCATCTCATCTATACAGGATTCATTCAACCTCCAAAAACGCAGACTTCCTCCTTCTTTTTGTAATCTTAAAGAAGCCTCCACCGGTGCATGGTCTGACCAACTTATGGGTCCTATAGCCACCCTGTTAATCTGTTCAATTATCCTTCCATCAAACCATATCATGTCTATTCTGCTGTAACTCTTATGTGGGTGGGAATAGTGCGTATATTCTCTCTTGTTGCCATGTATGTGTCTCCAAACATCCACTGCGCCCAATTTATATAACAGCTTCCCCAACTTCTTGCTTACCCCCTTTGTCCCATACGTTTGGTCCCCCCCCCCCCCCCGTAGTATCTATTCTAAGATTCAGGGTTGCATTAACATCCCCTTCTAATATCACCAGGCTTTGCATATGTGGTTCCACCACCTCATAGAGCTTCCCATAAAACCTCTCTTCCTGTGTTCGGCGCATATATACGCCCTATTACTACGGGCCTCTCTTCTATTTTCCCTTTCCACAAAATAAAACACCCTCCCAGGTCTCTCTCCACACGCTCTTCTTCTACACTCAGCCCTCTTGCAAATAATATTCCCACTCCCCACTTCTTTGGTGATTCTTGGTTATGGGCCAAATACACATTGTCATTCTTTACACAACAACCATCGTTCTTGTACTTTTTTTTAGATACGTTTCTTGTATAAGCATAACATCCGCTTGTAATCTACTACCCTCTTTTAATAGGGCCTGCCTTTTATACCAGGAATTGAGGCCTTTCACATTTATGGTTACAATCTTACATTCATCAAGCTGCTTTTGCTTACTACTCATAACTTCAATTCTCTGTACCTCCTCTTCTTGCAAACACAGGATCCAGGTACCCTCCCCTCTTCCCACCCCTTCCTTCCCCCCCCCCCCTCACCCTCCCCCCCTCCTCCTTCTTTCTACCCTTTAGTAGCTTCCACTTCCTCCGTGGCACCATTTTCCCCCTCCCCCTCATGATACACATTTCACATCACACTCTTTTCTTATCTTAATCTCCCCCATTCTCATCCTTGCTCATTTAACCTTACCCCCCCCCCCTCCCCCTTCACATCATATACTTAGTCCATCTTTGCGGCTTCTTCCTCCTTGCTGTTGTATTCCATTCTTTCTTCATTTCTCTCCCCTCTGTTTATTTGCTCAGTCCCATGTCCTTTCTCTTTTGCATTACACATTTACTTTTCCTCTCTTTGCTCTCCACTCTCTGCCATCTTGTTGTCTGTCCATTCACTGGTTTTCTAATTTCTCCCACCTCTGGTAAACGTGCAACTCCTGCTTCCTTCATCTCAGCCGCCAACTGAGTTGCTGTTAACACCCTCCTTGTAATGCCTTGGCTGGTAAACACAAGTCCTGCTGGGTACAGCCATTTATATTTGATATTCTCTTCCCTTAGCTTTGTTGTAAATCCTCTCCATTCTCTTCTGCGTTGTAGCATGGCTGCGGCCAGGTCTGCAAAAATTGCCACCTTGTTTCCTTTCCATTCAAGGGGACCTGCTCCCCTCACCTTATTAATTATTTTTTCCTTAGTCAGAAAGTTCTTGAGGCATAGGATTATGTCCCTTGGTGCCACCCCCCTCCTTGGGTCAAGTGTACGGTGCGCTCTGTCTATTTTCACTTCCAATGCCTCCCCTATGCCCTCGGGCTCCTCCAACACCGCCATGCATATATCTCGTGCCGTCTGTTCAGAGTCTCTGTATTCTTCACTTTCCGGCACCCCCTTTATTCTTAAATTTTGCCTTCTCGCCTGATTTTCCAAGTCTTCCAGCTTCAGCTCAATCTGTTCCTTCACAACTTCCGGACTGTTCACTGCTTTATTTATTGCACTCACATTGCTTGTCCTGCCGCCTCCTCCACTCTTTTCCCCAGTTCCTGCTCATCAGCACGAAACTCCATTATGGCCGCCTCCATGTCCGTTCTGAATCCCGCCATTTTTGATCGCGGCTCGCAAAACCAGGACTGGAGTTCCTCCTTCAAAATCTGCACCACAGCGCTTTTACTCTGCAACTCTTCCAAGATACCCAGCTGTTCCTCCAACTCGGCCTCCATATTCGCTTCACCTCCCATTTTTCCTCCTTCTCTCTGCTCACCTCTTATAGCTGAAAATATGTACTCTCTTATGTCTGCCATCGTTTTCCTTGCTGTCGTCATCCACCAGCCTCTGCACCCTCTAACCAATCCGATCCTCTTTGGGGTATTTGGTTCGCTTTGTTTTGCAGGGATGAACGGCAGAGCTCTTTTTCAGCCGTCCATGCGGTTCGGTAACGTCACCGGAAGCCCCGACTCATTTCATGCACAGCTACATCAGCAGTCAGACATCCCGAGAGCTTTGATCCAACCACATCATAAATGCTGGCTTTACTCTGAAAAATCTTCAGCTCTTCCCCAGTAGCCAGTTGAGTGCCTTCTGACCTGGGGGTCTCATCTTCCAGCACTATAGTGCAATTTGTATTGTTGTGACTATCCATTGGGTTTTTCATGGCAAGATTGCCAGACCTTTCTTCCGAGCAGTTTAATTTTAGTGTTGTTGCTGTTGTCACAGAAATGTGATCCTCTGCCAACACCGTCCCATTCTGCTGCTGCCTAAATGGGTGATTTGTCTTGGTCTGGCACCTCAGCTGAGACTTGTCCATCTTGCGAGGCCCTGCCAGTAGTTAAGCTACCGATAGCTTGGCCCTCAGCATCATTGATGCACACAAGCCTTCGCAGCACAGACTGCAAACCAAGTGAGGTTTATTATACATGCCCCCTAATGCAGTAGCTCTTGTTAAAGGGTGGAGAAGGGGTAGGAGTGCGCCTTGCAGTTAATGACAGTGTTAATATGCATTAACATGCAGTAGTGACCACTGTCCTGCAATAGTAATATGGCTACCATCCCCCTAAGTGATAAGAACACACACTACAATTACTGTGGAGGTTCTGCAGCTACTGCAAGATACCTTTTGCAGTTAATACATCTTAACTGTAGAAACTTAAAGTGACTTAAAAAGAGGAGTTTTAATTTATTGTATGTATAATACAACGCATCACTACCACCATGCTCATGTTTATTTTATTTTCCTGTTGTACCTTTCTGGCCATTTAATATCTAACAATCCCCCTTCCACATAACCCATTATGCCTCTCTATTTCTTCAACTTAAGTATATACAAAAAAGAAATTATGTTGTTCTTACTTTTATGTGCCCCGATTTTTAAGATATTAGAGTCTTGAAGCAAGCAACAAAATGTAATCCTTATATTTTCACAGATTCCTAGTTCTCTGTATTAATTCTATTCCATATTTCGCTGAGAAACAGAACTCCCAATTATACTGACCTTCTTTGATGACAGACAATCCATGGCCCTCAAGGTTCAGTTGAATGCTGTTGTCTCCATCTTCTTTACGACATCCCAGTAGCATCCAGCTCTCTATGTTATCACTTTGCTCGCTTTCTGAGAGCGAGCTCACCTCCTTGTCCTCTGTAGCTGAACTTTCAACTATCAAAATCTGATGGATTTTGGCAGATCTGGAGCTAGTGTTGCTACTGGACTTATTTATTCTTCTCAGACTATGACTTTTTGCATCCAAGTGCATGTCTGGGAAACTGTGTCTACTGGTTTCGATATTAGTTGGCATAGAGTGTCCAGTGCCTTTTGTCTTAGATGAGGTCACCAATTTCTCACCTTTGGTACTATAAACACTATCTTCTTCTGAAGAGTCAGAAAGGGTGATTATCTCCGAGTCATCTGAAATCTGGATGATATCACTGTCTGACAAAATCACAAGGCTCTTTTCTTCTTCCTTCTCCTTGCCATTTTTTAGGTCAAAGTTCAAACTCTGTTCATTCACAGTAGACTGTGCTTCCTCCTTCTGCCCACTGATGTCACCAAGATCCTCTGCATAGTGAACCTGGCTATATAGCTGACACTCTACCTCACTGTCAATACTCTGCTCGCTGGAGGAATCATCGCGATAAAGGTCATCTTCATATGCATCTATGTCTTCATAACCACCAAACATCATGGAAAGAGAATAACCAGTCTAAGACAAAAAAGAAACAATTTGTCAGTAATATCAACAACTTCAGAAAAACTACTAGTATGAGTAGCATCCTCTCCAAACATAACATGGTGTGAAAAACAATTTAGTAGGACCAGCAATTAGCACCATTATCTTCTCATGAAGCATCCAGCACAATCTCATTCCTTATTAAGGGTAGGGGTAAAGAGGAAAGGGGGAAAAAAAGTTAGGGTGAACCTAAATGCTATTTAGAAAATCTTTCCCACAATACTGCTACAAAAGATAGATCTCTTTATGGAGACATAAGGACAAGTGGTTGCCTGCCCAAAAGAGAATATCTGAAATGTGGCAGTCTGAAAGGAGGTCTTTCACCTTTCACTACGCGATTAACCAATATAAGATGAGTTAAAAGAAAATTAGCAGAGTAGCCCCAGTAATTACAGAAGCAGGTTATGAATTAGACAAGCCAGGGTTCTTGGTGGCCTTGAACAAATCACTTCACCCATCACCGCCTTAGGTACAACTTAGACGGAGCAAAGAAATAATCTGAGTACCCAAGTATATCTTGAGCTCAGATTTGAAAAAGGCAAGCAAAATTACTAAATCCTCTTAGTTGTGTAGAGGAAATACTTTCACCAAAATAACAAATGTTTAAAACAGCAAGCTATCTGGACTGCCAGTCCTTTCCTGAAGCAATCCTGACAATCTGAATCTTCAAACATTCATGACATTTATAAAAGTATCATTTTATCCAACTACTCTGATAGTTTAACTAGTTTTGGTTGACTATTCTTTCTGTAATCTAGTGGAAGCATAAAAAGGTGACATTTTTCTACTAGTTAATGTATTTTCCTCGAGTCCTGCTAGACCAGTCCAGACAAGTGGGTTGTGTTCCCCTACCAGCAGACTGGAGAAGACAAAGAGCCAATGAAAAGCCCAGGTTTCAATGACATCACTCCCATGCCTCTATTCACCTCAGCCACCAGTATTCAGTATTTGTCCCAAAGCATATAGGAGAAACATGGCAAGCCTCACACAACCTCAACCGTAGGCAACAATGAGTGATCTATGTACAGAACTATGTACAGGAAAGCATAAACATAAGGCCATCGGTAGTCAATGAATCTGCAGAGCCAAGTATAAAAATCATAGTGGACCCAAGAATACTGCAGCAGAACAGAGCAATACAGTTCCAGGGGCGGGCCCTGGATTGGTCTATCAGGACATTAAGTGGTAAGTAAAATGTAATCTTCCATATCATCTTGCTAGACCAGTCCAGACTAGTGGGATGCTCCAAAGCTACAACTCCACTGGGCTGGAAGAAGACAGCAGCTTGCAAAATCCTTGAGCCAAAGGCCCTGTCCGCCTTTGTGGAAAGTGATGCCCACATCAGTGCCCGACAAATGTCTGCAGGGGCTACCAAACTCCCCTCCATCCACAAGGACACTTGTGCTTGGGTAGAAAGGGCTCGCAAATCCTCTAGAATCAGCTGGTTCCACAACAGATACGCCAAGGCAATGGCCTCCTTAATCCAGCGCCCCAAAGTCAACTTGGCCGATGCACTACCTTTGCACAGGCCAGCAAACAATACAAAAAGATAGTCAGACTTACAAAAGGAATTCATAACCTCCAAGTACCAGAGAAGCACCCGCCAAACATCCACAAAGTGAAGATCCTTATCCTTCACCAAACACTGCTTAGAGAAGGAGGGCAGGCAGGCCACCCGGTTCATGTGAAAGGGAGAAAGCACCTTAGCTAAGAAGGAAGGCATGGGCTAAAAGGAAACGGTCTCCTTTGAAAAGGAAGATAAAGATCTTTGCAAGACAGAACCTGCAGCTCGGAAGTCCATCTTGCAGAACAAACCACAACCGAGAAGACTGTCTTGAGCGTCAAATCCTTTAAAGTAACATGCTTCAATGGCTCAAAAAATGCCACCATCAAGGCCCTGAGCACCAGACACAGATCCCAGAAAGGGATCACAGACCGGAGGGGAGAACGCAGATGCCAAACCCCCTGGAGAAAGCGCACGACATCCGGGTGCAAGGCTAGAGACTTACCAGCCACCAGACCAAAAAAAGGTCAAAGCTGCCACCTGAATTTTCAGGGAGCTAAAGGAAAGGCCACCTTGGCCACCTAAGGAGCCAACTACTGAGCGCAACACCACTGCTCAAAGAGCTACCACAGCCACACATATGCTGGCTTGGTAGACCTCCTCCAGGCTCCAAGTAGAGTGGAGACCACTCCTGGAGAGTAGCCTTGTGTGGTACTGTCTCCTTTCAAAAGCCAAGCTGTAAGTGAGAAGGGAATCTGTTCCTCCAAGATGATCAGTCTCTGCCGCAATAGGCCCAAAGACTGGGGACAACTGAAGAGGAGGCACCCACAGGAGTCAATTTAGGTCTTCGAACCATGCTCTCATCAGCCAATCCAGAGCCACCAGAACAATTCTGCCCGGGTGGTGTTCTATACACCGAATCAAACACCCCACACCAGGGACCACGGAAGAAACACGTACAGCAGGAGCCAACTTAGCCAAGGCTGGGACAAGGTGTTGATGCCCTGGAACCCTGTCTCAGGGTAGCAACTGAAGAAGTGCCAAACTCTGGCATTGGAGCGGGTCACCAGACCTAATTCGGGTCAAACGCCTCCTGACTCAACTCACACTCTCCAGGATCCAGAGAGTGCCAACTGAGGAAATCCACTTCCACATTGTTCACTCTGACAATGTGCTGAGACGACAAGGCTAGGAGGTTCTTCTCCACCCAGGCAAACAGAACAGCTATCTCCAGAGCTATGCGAGCACTTCTTGTACCGCCTTGCTCATTCACATAAGCCACCACCATGGCTTTGTCCAAGAACACTTGAACCGCCTGGCCCTCAACCAGGGGCCAGAAACGTTCAAGAGCCAGCCTGATGGCCCTCTTCTCCGGATTACACTGCTTCCCTACTGTTCCAACGACCTCGGCCGTTTAATCTTAACAATCTGCTCCCCAAGAGAGATTGGTATTCATTGTCAGAAGGATCTAGGAGAAATAGTCCAGCACCACAACCTTCCTCAAATGACAGGGCTGCTGATACCACTGCAGGCTGCCCTTCACCATCATCCAGAGAGGAAGCCTGTGATTAAACTCCTGAGAACTCAGGGACCATCGAGTCAATACACCCCGCTGGAGAGGCCGCATGTGAGCATGTGTTCACAGCACCATTTCTATGGTCGCTGCCATCAATCGAGGAGCTGAAGATAATCCCAGACTCTGTGAGCCTGCTGCGCACAGCACAGCATCAGGCAATCCAACAGCCTTGGATCTTCTACTCTGACAGGAAAGCTCCACCCACTCGAATGTCAAAACGTGCTCCCAGAAACTCCAGAGACTGGGAAGGCAACAGCTGGCTCTTTTCCCCAATTCATTACCCAGGGGAGAGGAGACAGTCAATAGGGGAGAACCGACAGTCGCCCAAGAGCGCATGGTTCAGAACAATGTAACCTTGAAGGATACTACCAAAAAATGAAGTTAGGGCACATCAGCAGAGAGGCTCCAATAAAGACAAAGGTAGCCCAAATGCCCTTGAGTACAGAGCAGAGTTTAAAGATTCCAAAATTACCCCTGCCTACCGATAACCAGATTAATCACCAGAGGGTGATTAGTGGGGTGTCCCAGGGTTCGGTCCTTGCCGGGCACTGTTCAATGTATTTTGGAGTGATATTGCTGAAGGACTGAATGGAAAAGTCTGTCTTTTTGCAGATGACACAAAAATCTGCAACAGAGTGGACTCCCCTAAGGGAGTGGTTAACATGAGAAAAGATCTACAAAAGCTGGAAGAATGGTCTAATGCTTGGCAATTACGATTTAATGCGAAGAAGTGCAGTGTCATGCACGTGGGAAGCAGAAATCCAAGAGAAATGTATGCGATAGGGGGCAAGAGGTTGGTGTGCACGGATCAGAAGGATCTTGGTGTGATTATTTCTGAGGATCTCAAGGTGGAAAAACAGTGCAACAAGACGGTGGGAAAAGCCAGGAGGATGTTGGGCTGCATACACAGAAGAATTACCAGCAGAAAGGAAGAGGTACTAATGCCACTGTATAAATCACTGGTGAGTCCTCACTTGGAATACTGTGTTCAGTTTTGGAGATCATATCTTGCAAAGGATGTAAAAAGACTAGAAACTGTTCAGAGGAAGGCGACCAAAATGATTTGGAGCCTGTGTCAGAAGCCTTATGAGAAGAGACTTGAAGACCTAAATTGGAGGAGTGGCCTAGTGGTTGGGGCAAGGTACTTCAGGCCGGAAGGTCGGAGGTTCAAATCCCACTAGAGGACGGCAACCTTGGGCCGGAAGGACTGGGGTTTCTAGTCCCACAGGTGCTCCTTGTGGTCTTGGGCAAGCCACTTAACCCTCCATAGCCCATATTCCCTGTAAAATAGTTATCTCCAAGTTATAATGCCCTGTTCAATGTAATTTCAGTTTGTTCAATGTAAACCGCACTGATGCAGAATAGCGCGGTATATAAGAGAATGTAAATAAATAAATAAATAAGTAAATAAATAAATATGTACACTCTGGAGGAGAGAAGGGATAGGGAAGATATGATTCAGACTTTTAAAAACTTAGAGAAATAATGAACAAACAAACCTCTTCCAAAGACAGGGAAGGTGTAAAGCTAGAGGGCATAACATGAAGCTGCAAGGAGGTAAACAAAGTCAATGTCAGGAAATACTTATTCACTGAAATAAGTGGATGCTTGGAATGCCCTCCCGATGGAAGTGGCGGGGGCAAATACCGTGACAGAATTCAAGATGGCATGGGACAGACACGGTGAATCCCTTTACAGCAACAGGATAAAATAAAACTAAACTTAACCATCTAATTTCTCAACAAATAGAGGTGTCCTACATGGAGCGGTGGGTTCACCCCTAAACAAAGACATGGGGAGGGGTGGCCTGCACAGAGCGGCAGGTGCACCTAACTCTTGCCATCTTACTGGGCAAACTAGATGGACCATACTGGTCTTTATCTGCCATCATTTACTATGTTACTATGTTACTAATATGACTAAAATACAGTCTCTAAAATGCTTGTATGCAAATACTAGAAGTCTAAAAAATAAGATGGGAGAGTTAGAATATATAGCACTAAATGAGAAGTTATATATGATTGGTATCTCAGAGACATGGTGGAAGGAGGACAACCAGTGGGACACTGTGATAGCTAGGTACAAACTATATAGCAATGATAGAACTGATCAAATTGGTGAAGGGATTGCGCTCTATGATAGAGAGAGCATTGAGTCACAAAGAATTAAAGTTCTACAGGAAACAAAATTCGCTGGAGAATCTCTATGGATTGAAATTCCATGTAAAAAGGGGAAGGCGATGGCAGTGGGGATGTACTATAAACAGCCTGGCCAGAATGAACAAATGGATGATTAAATGCTCAAAGAAATCAGGGAAGCTAACAAAAGTGACAGAACGGTAATAATAATGGCTGATTTGAATTACCCTGGTATTGACTGGATCAGTGTCATAGCAGGACATGCTAGGGAAATAAAGCTTCCAGATTAAATAAATGACTGCTTCTTGGAGCAGCTGGTTCATGAACCGACCAGAGAGGCAGCCATTTTGGACTTAGTCCTTAATGAAACACCAGATCTAGTGCAAGAGATAAGGGTGTTGGGGCCACTTGGCAAAAGTGATCATAGCATGATCGCGCTTGATATAATTAATGGAGGAGGAACGGTAAGGAAATCCACATTACTACCTTTTAACTTTCGAAAGGGAGACTATGATAAAATGAGGAAAATAGTTAAGAAAAAAAACAAAAGGAGCAGTGGCAAAGGTTAAAGACTTACATCAAGCTTGGGTGGTGTTTAAAAATACTATCTTGGAAGCCCAGACCAGCTGTATTCCACACTTTAAAAAAAAGTAGAAGAAAGTCCAAAAAACTGCCAGCATGGTTTAAAGGTGAGGTTACAGAGGCTATTGTTGCCAAAAAAGCATCTTTCAGGAAATGAAAAAAAGACCCAAATGACGAAAACTGGAAACAGCACAAACACTCACAAGTTACATGCAAGGCATTGACAAGGCAGGCAAAGAGCGAATTTGAGAAGAAGCTTGCTGTGGAAGCAAAAATGCATAATAAAGACTTTTTCAAGTACATTTGTAGCAAAAAACCTGTGAGAGAGTCAGTTGGGCCATTAGATGATAGAGGGGTAAAAGGAGCACTAAGAGGGGACAAGGTCATACTGGTGAGACTGAATGAATTCTTTACTGAGGAAGATGTAGCACAGTTACTTACCTGTAACAGGTGATCTCTGGGAACAGCAGGAATAAGTCTTCACATATGGGTATCGTCGGTACTGACGGAGCCTGTGCGGGAACGCTCCCCAGCGTCCAAAAGGAAAGCTTTTGGGAGCATCCCACAGCGCCTGCGCGCTGCCTTCCTGCCTTTCCTAACCGCCTCTCTCCAGTTCGAGTTTTAAGCTGAGACAAAGAGAGAGAGAGAAAGGAAAGGAAAGATAGAGAGATACAACTCCTAGGGGAGGTGGGTGGGTTGTGAAGACTTATTCCTGCTGTCCCCAGAGATCACCTGTTACAGGTAAGTAACTGTGCTATCTCCAGGAACAAGCAGGAATGAGTCTTCACATATGGGGACTCCCCAGCTAGAGATGCCAGGGAGATCCCAAAGGTTGTGAGTCCCTGAGAAGGGCTCCATCTCACCCCCATGGATCTCGGGCATCCAACCAGGGATGTTGATTAGGTATGGAACAGGTGTTTGAGAACAGCCTGACCAAACAAGGCATCCCGGCGGGAGTCCTTGTCCAAGCAGTAATGGGCTGTAAAGGTATGAACCGAGGCCCAGGTGGCCGCTCAACAGATTTGGTCGATGGACACAGAGTTTAGATGAGCCATAGAGGCTGCCATGGCCCGCACATTGTGAGCTGTGACATGGCCTTCCAGAGAAAGGTTCTTACTCTGGTAGGCAAAGGAAATACACTGAGCAATCCAACTGGACAGAGTTCTCTTAGAGACTGGAAGTCCTAAATGAGAGGGATAAAAAGCAACAAAGAGTTGAGAGGACTTTCTATGTTGCTGTATCCTTTGTAAGTAAAAAGCAAGAGCTCTCTTACAATCCAGGGTATGAAGATTCCTCTCTGCAGTTGAAGCATGAGGCCCTGGAAAAAAGACAGGTAAATACACCTCCTGGTTCAGATGAAAAGGTGAGACCACTTTAGGCATAAAGTGTGGATTAGTCCTGAGGACTACCTTGTCATGACGGAACCTTGTATAAGGAGGATTAGCCACCAAGGCTTGCAGCTCACTGATACGGCGAGCTGAGGTGACTGCAATGAGAAAAATAACCTTCCAGGAAAGGAATTTCAAGGAGGTAGTGGCTAAGGGTTCAAAGGGTGGCTTTATAAGCTGGCCAAGAACCAAATTCAAATCCCATGCCACTGGAGGTGGTCTAATGGGAGGTTTAGTTAAAAGAAGGCCTCTCATGAATCTTGCAATAAGAGTATGAGAGGAAATAGGCTGTCCATTGAGAGGCTTAAGGGATGCTGCAATAGCACTCAAATGGACTCTTACTGAATTCGTTTTAAGGCCTGCATGGGACAATTGCAGCAAATACTCTAGTAAAGAATTCAGAGGTATTGCAAGAGGGTTAAGACCCTTCTCTGCACACCAAATGGTAAATCTTTTCCATTTAAAAGCATAGGAACGTCTAGTGGAAGGCTTTCTGGAAGCATGAAGGATATCCTTCACTTGATGAGAAAGATGCAAATCTTGAAGGTCTAGGCCTTCAGCAACCAGGCTCTGAGGTGAAGAGACTGAGGATTTGGGTGCCACAACGTTCCCTCCTCCTGGGACAGGAGGTCTGGAGCAGGTCCCAAGTGCAGGGAGGGAGCTTGGGAGAGATGCAGAAGTAGAGGGTACCACACTTGGCGTGGCCAATGTGGTACTATGAGGATCATAGACCCCTTGTCTCTCTGAAGTTTGAAGATTGTCTTGGGAATTAGGGGAATGGGTGGAAAGGCATAGAGGAAGTCTTGCCCCCAATGAAGGAGGAAGGCATCCCTGGCCTGAACTCCCTGACACGGAGTCCTGGAACAGAACCGGGGAAGTTTGGCATTCCACGGACTTGCAAAGAGGTCTATGTCCGGGGTTCCCCAAATTCGGAAGATCCTGGCTATTTGGTCCCCATGGAGGGACCATTCGTGTGGAAGCAGAACTCGACTGAGTCTGTCTGCCAAGAAGTAATTAGATCTTACCTGCTAATTATTGTTCCTGAAGGAACGACAGTCCAGTCCCTTTACTTCAGGGTTGCGTAACCCTTCCAGCAGCTTGGAGGCTGAGCCCAACCTTTTTGGAGGTAGAGCGGTACAAATACCACTGAGACCACCCACCAACCCCAGTAATCGACTGAAAAAGTAGCCTAAGTGAACCTTGTCACAACTAAAAATTAAACCTAACAAACATGCAAACTGTTTTTTTTTTTTTTTTTTTTATAAGTAAATAGGAAATAGGAGTAGAGGAGGGAGAGGAGGAAAGGCGCCGTAGGAGGACTGCTCGCCTACTTACTCCTGGCCTCCCTCACCCCGATCTGGTCCCCCGCTCGGTTCGCTGTTCCGCCCTTTTCCGACAGGCCTTCAGGTCCGACATAGCTGGGTGGGATCAGGGACTGGACTGTCGTTCCTTCAGGAACAATAATTAGCAGGTAAGATCTAATTACTTCTTCCTTATCGTCACTCCAGTCCAGTCCCTTTACTTCAGGGAAGTACCCGAGCAGTTCAATTCTGGGTGGGATTCAGCAAACCGGACTGAAGAACTGCTAGGCCAAACCGAGCGTCCGCTGAGCTCTGCACGTCCAGCCTGTAGTGCTTGGTGAAGGTATGCAGGGAGGACCAAGTTGCCGCTCTACATATATCCAGCGGGGGGACTAGACTGAATTCTGCCCATGAGGTAGCCTGAGCTCGGGTGGAATGAGCCCGCAGCCCCCCCGGAACCTGCTTGCCTTTCAGGATGTAGGCGGAGGCAATCGCCTCCCTAATCCACCTAGAGATGGAGGCCTTGGCCGCCGCTTCCCCTCTGTGGGGGCCTCCGAACTTGACAAACAGCCGGTCTAACTTCCGGAACGGAGCGGTTCGGGAGAGGTAGCGCTTTAGGGCTCTCTGAACGTCTAATAGCCGCAGCCTGCTATCCTTGCCTGCCAGGCCCCCGGTTGGGAAGGCCGGGAGCGTGACTGTCTGGTTTACATGAAAAGGAGAAATAACCTTGGGAAGGAAGGAGGGCACCGTGCGCAGAACAACCTTGTCCTTGAGGAAGGCCAGGAAGGGGGGCTTGGAGGAGAGAGCTTGTAACTCGGAGACCCGCCTGGCCGAGCAGATCGCAACCAGGAAGACTGTCTTCAGGGTTAAGTCCTTCAAGGAGGCCCTCTTTACCGGTTCAAACGGTTCCCCCATCAGTGCATTTAGTACCAGGTTAAGATCCCAGGTGGGGACGACCGACCTCCGCTGGGGACGCAGCCGTTGTACTGCTCTTAGGAACCTGGTGACGTCCGTGTGCACCCCTAACGGCTTGCCGTGGATCTTTCCTCTATAGCACGCGATAGCGGCTAGTTGTACTCGAAGTGAGCTGTGCGCTAGACCCTTGTCGAACCCTGCTTGCAAAAATTCCAGGATTTCTGGGACTGAGGCGGTCAGGGGCTTCCTACGGCGCTCCGCGCACCATGCCTCGAAAATGCGCCAGACCCTTACATAGGCGAGACACGTCGAGCGCTTCTTAGCGCTCAACAACGTTGAGATTACTGCCGCCGAATATCCGCGCTTCAGAAGCCGCGCCCTTTCAAGAGCCAGGCCGTAAGCGAGAACCGATCCACGTGAGGCATTCGGACCGGGCCTTGCCTGAGAAGGTCGCTCCTGCAGGGCAGCCGCCATGGGTGGTCGGCTAACAGTCTCACCAGGTCTGCATACCAGGGGCGGCGGGGCCAATCCGGGGCTATGAGGATTATCAGGCCCTGGTGAGATTCCACTCGTTGAAGAACCTTTCCGATCTGAGCCCAGGGAGGAAATACATAGAGGAGGCCCTCTGCCGGCCACTTCTGAGACAGGGCATCCAGACCCTCGGACATCCTCTCCTTTCGTCGACTGAAGAATCGGTCCACCTTGGCCGAAGAGAATCTTGCCATGAGATCCATTAGTGGGAGACCCCACCGAGCCACTATTTGGTCGAAGACTGCCTGCTCCAGTTCCCACTCTCCGTGGTCTATTCTGTGCCTGCTGAGGTAATCGGCCGTGACATTGTCCGTGCCTGCCACGTGCTGGGCCGAAAGCGCTTCGAGGTAGACCTCCGCCCACTGGAGGAGAGTGTCTGCCTCCTTTTCCAGGCCAGGGCTGCTGGTGCCGCCCTGGTGGTTGATGTACGCCACCGCTGTGATGTTGTCGGAGAGGACGCGGATTGCCCTTCTTCGTACCCGGGGCTCGAGCTTCTTGAGCGCTAGGGTGACGGCCCGTAACTCCAGTCTGTTGATGGGCCACTGAGATTCCATCGGGGACCAGCATCCCTGAACGAACTGGTCCTCGCAGTGTGCCCCCCAGCCTGACAGGCTGGCATCCGTCGTCAAGAGGACCCACTGGGGGGGCTCGAGAGGCATTCCCCGTTCCAGGTTTCTCGGGCGTTGCCACCATCGAAGAGCTCGTTTGGTCCGCGGAGCGCAGGGTAACTGTGTTGTCAGAGGATGAAGTTGCGGAGACCACCGACGCAATAGGGATCATTGCAATGGGCGCATGTGGGCTCTGGCCCAAGGTACTACCTCTATCGTTGCTGCCATCGTGCCCAGGACCTGAAGGTAATGCCATGCTGAGGGGTTTCGCCTGCTTAGGAACCGAGTGATCAGAAGCCTTAGGTCCCTGGCCCGGGATGAGGGCAAGAACACTCTCTGCCCCTGCCGGTGTCGAACCTTGCGCCGAGATACTCGAGATTCTGGGAGGGGGTCAGCCTGCTCTTTGCTCGGTTGATCACCCATCCCAATTCTTCTAGCAAGCGGACTACTGTGTCCGTCGCCGAGCGACTTTCTTTCTCTGACTTTGCCCGGATCAGCCAATCGTCTAGATACAGGTGAACCAAGATCCCCTCCTTCCGGAGGAAGGCCGCTACTACCACCATCACCTTGGTAAATGTTCGTGGAGCTGTCGCTAGGCCAAAGGGAAGGGCCTTGAATTGAAAGTGGCCCGCTGGTACCGCAATCCTTAGGAACTGCTGATGGGATTTTCTGACCGGGATATGCAAGTAGGCCTCTGACAAGTCGAGGGCTGTCAGGAACTCCCCGTTCCTTACGGCAGCAATGACTGACTGCAGGGTCTCCATCCTGAAGTGCGGGACCCTGAGGCAGCGATTGACCTGTTTTAAGTCCAGAATTGGTCGGAAGGTGCCTTCCTTCTTTGGCACCACGAAGTAAATCGAGTATCGACCTGAGCCGCACTGATCTGGGGGCACTGGAGACACGGCCCCGAGTGCAATTAAGCGCGTGAGGGTAGATTCCACCGCTGTCTTCTTTGCGAGGGTACCGCAGGGGGACAGAACAAAGGCTGGTGTTATCGGCTTCGAAAATTCGAGGGCGTAGCCCTCTCTGATCACCTCTAGCACCCATTGATCCGACGTGACCCGGGACCAGGCGGGAAGGAACTGTCTTAAACGTCCTCCTATGGGCAGCTCTTCCCCCTGGGCCCCCGCGGCTTCATTGTTGTTTTCTGAAAGACGAGGAAGAGGAGAAGGAGGAGGTTGCCCCAAAACCGCGACCTGCTCCCCGAAACCCTCGAAAGCCCTGGCCCCTAGAAGGGAAACGCCCCCTGGAAAAGGAGCTGGATCTGGCGGGGCGAGATCTCCGGAAATCCCTGGGCTGAGTACGTGCCGGGGGAAGTGAGCGGTTTTGTTTCGGTCTATCTTCCGGGAGTCTGCCACCCTTTGACTCGCCCAGATCCTTTACCAATTTCTCTAAATCCTCGCCGAACAACAGTTTCCCTTTAAAGGGGAGGCGACTCAGGCGAGCCTTCGAGGAAGTATCCGCTGCCCAATTGCATAACCAGAGATATCGCCTGGCAGCCACCACCGAGGCCATGTTCTTTGCCAGGCTCCTGATGAGGTCATACTGACTATCCACCAAGTAAGCTGTTCCAGATTCCAACCTGCTTGTGTTGGTCCGCGTCTCCTCCGAGGGACTTTCGTCTGACTGCAGGTGTTGTGACCACCTTAAACAGGCCCTAGCCACCCAAGCTCCGGATACCGAGGCTTGCAAGGCGAGGGCGCTTACGTCAAAGGCCTGCTTCAAGAGAGTATCCAACTTTCTGTCTTGAGGATCCCTTAGGGCAGCACTGCCCTCCACTGGAATAGTGGTCTTCTTGGTGACCGCTGACACTGCCGCATCTACCCTGGGAGACTTTAGCAGTTCTTTGTCTGTCTCTGAGAGGGGATAGAGACGAAGCATGGACCGGACTCCCCTTAGACTTGACTCGGGTTGGTCCCATTCTTCCTGGATCATCTGTCTCACTACCCTATGTACCGGAAAGACCTTCTGGGATCTTCTAATGGCCTGGATCAATGGATCCTCCAATGCTTCCTCTTCTGCAGGTGTATCGGAGGACATATTGAGGGCCTTCAGGGACTCGTTAATCAAGGCCGGAAGCTCCTCCCGACGAAATACTCTAATTATCCTAGCCTGGTCTTCTTCTGGAATCTCCTCTTCTTCTAACTCCTCCTCATCCTCACCAAAGTCCTTGTCCGATGGCGTTTCTTCCGGAGATCCCTGGGAAAGGGTCTCCTCTTCGCTCATCCGGAGGCGCTTAGGTGGGACGTCGGAATCTGGATTGGCCGCCCTCGCGGGCCTGGCTGTCTTGGCCTCCGCTGCCGAGGGCGCCGCACCCGCTGTCCCCGAACCTTGCTTACGTAGGCAATATGCCTTGTGGAGTAAGAGAATGAAGTCCGGGGAGAAGAAATCTCCTACCCCATCCTCCCCTGCCGGGAGAGGGGCGGGGGATAGGGAAGGGGTGGGCAAGTCCGAGGACGTAGACGGAAGGGCTTGCATCCCACTCTCCCCTACTGGGAGTTCGTCTGACCCCTGGGAGGCCTGGGCCATGGTTAAGTTAATGTCCTGCTCCGCAGAGGCCGCCAACGCGGTACAGTTCCTGCAGATACCTGTTTCTGCGGAAGTACCCCTGCGAATTCCACAGGAAAGGCAGCGTGCTTTGGTTGACATGACCCGGGGCTGAGGACCTTCCCGTACCAGAACTCCAGGCCCGTGGAGAGGGACTCTTCTCTACTATGGAGGCTAGCTCTTCCCTTCTCTACTATGGAGGCTAGCTCTTCCCTGGCCAACCAAACCGAGGTTTCTTTCCCGCCCCCCCCAAGGGGTACCCCAGGGAAGAGACCGGCTATCAATCTTGAGCAATTAAATGAAACATAAAGTAGATTTAAAATAGAAGGAGCACCCTGTAGCCAAACATTAAGTTAAAAATAGCGTTAAAAATAAAGTTAAAAATAAATAAATAAATTTAAAGCTAACAGTACTGTTGCTAGTTAAAATTAGGATTCAAATTATTCACAGTTATATCCCTTCTACTTGCGGTTAGCTGTGCTGGGAATCTGTGGCCGATTCAGCGCTGCATACCCGTTGGCTCTACACGTGGTGGGCCTCACCACGTGGAGCCAGGACGGGGAACTCTTAGGCTCTCTCCCGGTCGCGGTCGGACTCTTTCTTTGCTCACTGCAGCCTGAAACCTCTGATTCCTGTGAGAATCGCCGCCTAAGATTTTCCCCGCGGTCCTCGAAGGGGCCGGACTTCGCCGCCGCGTCCTGCAGTCTCCGGACGGGTCTGGCGGTATCGGCAGGCCAGCGATGCTGCCTCAAGCGCTCAGCCTCCGTGGGGCTTCGGCGCGAGGCAGCAGCGATCCGCGTGTCTCAGCAGCAGAGGAGCAGAGAAGCAATAAACCCTCCTCGATGCTGCGAGTCGCGGTTCTCCTCCGACGCCTGATCCGGTGAGGGGGGGGGCCGGGTGGAGGAGGGAGAGGAGAGAGCCGGAGAAATTAAAGAGACAGAGCTCTTGTGGTTAAAAATAAACACAGCAAAGAAACTGTAGTGGAAATCAAAGAAATTAAAAGCAATTAAATGAAGAATAAAGTAAAGAAATTTAAAAATAAGGACTCCAGTAAGCCCTAGGCTTACGGAACCCTCCAGCTGCTTGGAGGCTGAGATTACTGGGTTGGTGGGTGGTCTCAGTGGTATTTGTACCGCTCCACCTCCAAAAAGGTTGGGCTCAGCCTCCAAGCTGCTGGAAGGGTTACGCAACCCTGAAGTAAAGGGACTGGACTGGAGTGACGATAAGGAAAGAGTTTTGAACCCCTGGAAGATACACTGCCATGAGATGAATTTGATGCTCTCTGGCGAAGGTCCACAATCTCAGAGCTTCGTTGCAGAGCGACAGAGAGCCAGTCCCACCATGCTTGTTCACGTAGAACATGGCTACCTGGTTGTCCGTGTGGATGAGGACTGTCTTGTAGCTGAGCAGGGTGTGGAAGACTCAGAGCTAGAAAAATTGCCCTGAGCTCTAAGAGGTTGATATGTAGAGATGTCTCTTCTAGAGACCAGATGCCTTGAGTGGAGAGATCTTGAAGATGAGCTCCCCAACCTCTTGGAAAGGCATCTGTTGTAAGGGTTGCTTGGGGTAACACCAGTTGAAAGGGGGACCCCAGTAACAGATTTTGAGTGGACTTCCACCAGTGGAGGGACCAAAAGAAGCGACTGGAGGTTGCTATTTTGTCTGACAGGCAACCTGATGCCTGGGTCCATTGGGTGGACAGAGTCCACTGAGCTGCCCTCATGTGAAGGCGAGCATAAGGAACCACATGCACAGTGGATGCCATGTGGCCTAACAGTTGTAACATCTCTCGAGCAGTTAAATGGGATTTTAACTGAATTTGTGAGGCTAACTGTACCAAGCGTAGGCAACGGGCCTGGGGAAGATAGGCCCTTGCAGTTGTGGTATCCAGCAAGGCCCCATGAACTCTAGAGACTGAGTAGGGGTGAGATGGGATTTTGGAAAGTTTATTACAAGTCCCAGATACTGAAGGATACGGCTTGTGCAGGTTAGAGAAGTCTGGGCCTCTGACTGGGATGGAGCTCGGATGAGCCAGTCGTCCAGATATGGGAATACGAATATCCCTAGAGTGCGTAGAAATGCAGCTACTACTGCCATGCATTTTGTGAACACCCTTGGTGCAGCGGCCAGACCGAAAGGAAGCACTCTGTATTGGTAGTGCTTCCCTTGATGAAGGAACCGAAGGAACCTTCTGTGTGTTGGATGGATGAGGACATGGGTGTACGCATCCTTGAGGTCTAGAGAGCAAAGCCAATCCTGACTCTGAAGGTATGGAAGGAGAGTACCGAGAGAAATCATCTTGAATTTCTCCTTGCATAGAAACTTGTTAAATTCTCTGAGATCTAATATGGGTCTGTAGCCCCCTGTTTTCTTTGGGATAAGAAAGTAGGGGGAGTAGAACCCTGAGCCCTGGGCAAGAAGGGTAGTAATCTCCTGACCCAGAAGGTCGAGGAGAGATGTCTGAGAATTGAACTGTCTCACCATGGTGTGAGGAGGAAGGTTTAAGAAATGAAGCTTGTACCCCTCCCTTATGATGGAGAGGGTCCATTGCTCTGCTGTGATTTGTTCCCATCTGGGAGCAAAGTAAGCCAACCTTCCTGGGATGGTGAGAGGCTCTGGATGTTCTAGAGCCAGAAAGGCTAAGCTCTCTAGTTGTAAGTCAAAGGCCCTGAGGAGGCTGAGGCTGTTGGGCCGTAGCAGTCCTAGCAGCCTTAGGCTTGGCTTGTTTCGGTTGTTGCTGTCTCTTTGTAGCAAAACGACCTGCAGTAGATGACCATAAGCAGAATAATATTTCCCTTTTTTGGGAAAAAATCCCTTTTTGAACAACCTTTTCTTAAAAGGAGCAGAAGTAGACTTTGAAAGTCTATCTAAACCAGAATTTTCAGCATCCATTTGGGTGACCTTTGCTTGCCAATCTTTGCCAAAAAGGTTTTCACCTGTACAAGGAAGGTTTCCTAGTCCATCTTGAACCCAAGGTTCCAAATCAGAAGCTTGTAACCAAGCAACTCTGCATGCACCTATGGCAATGGCCGAGGCTCTGCTGGCACCTTCAAAAGAGTCAAAGGCTGCACGGTAGGAAAACTTGGAAATATCCTGGGCATGTTTGAGCCAGGTGAGGAACTCTTCCCTTTTATCTTCTGAAATAAAAGGAGATAAAGTTTGCAGGTGATCTGTAACTTCTTTTAGAAACATCCCCATATAGAGACTATAGGAGTTGATTCTGGCAACAAGCATACTGGCCTGGAAAATTCTCCTGCCAAAGGCATCTAAGGTTCTGCATTCTCTTCCCGGAGGAGCAGAAGAGTGCCTTTTTGTATTCTATCTTCTTCATAGCAGACTCCACCACAATGGAGTGGTGAGGAAGCTGAGTCTTATGTAAACCAGGGCAAGGAGGAACATGGTACATGGTGTCCAACCTGCGAGAATGAGGGGAAGTGGTGAGAGGAGTCTCCCGTATGCCCAACATGTGATCATAAAGAATCTCATGTATTGGTAAAGTGTCTGCCTCTTTAGGAGCCTTAGGATATTGTAAAATATCTAATTTTTTGGCTCTAGGCTCTGTCTCAGGGGCCACTGAGATGGAAAGACCCCTGGCCACTTCCCTAATGAAGTCTTGAAAAGACAAGTCTTCTGGAGGAGACATTCTCCTTTTTGGAGAAGAGGGCTCCTGAGGATGAATCACCGATGCTTCGACAGAGACCTCTGATTCATCAGAGTCTTCAGAGGAATCGAAGTATCGCCTGTCTGGATGCTCCTGCAGAGCCCGATACGCGTACCAGGTGGTATCGACATCGGGAGTGATCGGTACCGGTTCGGTACCGATGGGCATCACAGAACAGTGTACTGCTGCAGTCGACACCGAAGCGGATGTCGATGCAATCGGTACCGGCACCGGAACCAATGTCGGTACCGGTGCCTGAGTCGGTACCGGCAACAGAGTTTGTTGCGGCACCGAAGGCGTCGCAGCTTGTATGAATGCCGTGATGGCACGCTGCATGGTCAGGGTATTCTGATCCATTGACGCAACCAATGTCTGGATGTCGGTACCAGTAGGAACCACCGGTACCCCAGAACATGGCAACAGGTGATCGGTCGAGGCCGAGCCATCGATGTCAACCTGTGACCCCATAGATAAAGATTTGGAAGCCGGAGCCTCCCGCCGGGGTAATTTTGCCGGTGCGGATTCCTCGAGGGCAAGCCCGGAGGCATCTCGATACTTAGAGGGAGATCTACCCTTCGAGGACCGGCTGGATTTAAGTTTGGTTACCTGAGATCCATGTGAGGAAGAAGCAGCCCTGGAAGACGTCGATGCAACCGAAGCTGCATCCGAGGGAAACAGGGTACTGAGCTTAGCTGCTCAATTCTGTAGACCTCTTTTAGACATCATGGAGCAGGACTCACAATCTGCAATGGAGTGATCAGGACCTAAACATTTTAGACACCATTCATGGGTGTCAGTGACAGAAATAGTGCCGCTGCACTTCGTGCATTTTTTAAACCCAGAGGCAGGCTTTTCCATGAGGAAAAATGTCCTAGGCCTAAGGCCAAAGAAGAAAATGCACTGAAGTGAGAAAAAAACAGTAGTTTTTGTTTTTTGGGGGTTTCTTAGAATAAAGAAAGAAAAGACCGGCGGTACCGGTCCAGCGTCGAGAAGGCAGACGCGCGACCAAAGAAATAAAATAAAATAAAGAAATTCTTCAGCGGTGACAGGAACACAACCTGCTGGCTCCGCGGAAAAGAAGAACTGGAGAGAGGCGGTTAGGAAAGGCGGGAAGGCAGCGCGCAGGCGCTGTGGGATGCTCCCAAAAGTTTTCCTTTTGGACGCTGGGGAGCGTTCCCGCGCAGGCTCCGTCGGTACCGACAATACCCATATGTGAAGACTCATTCCTGCTTGTTCCTGGAGATACGGATATTACCCATGACTGAAAGCACAGTTACTTACCTGTAACAGGTGATCTCTGGGAACAGCAGGAATAAGTCTTCACATATGGGTACGTCGGTACCGATGGAGCCTGTGCGGGAACGCTCCCTAGTGTCCAATCAGAAAGCCTTTGGGAGCATCCCACGCCGCCTGTGTGCTGCCTTCCCGCCTTTCCCAACTGTCTCTCCTCAGTTAAGTTTTAGAGCTGAGACAAAGAGAGAGAGAGGGGGAAAGGAAAGGAAAGAGAGAGAGAGACAACTCCTAGGGGAGGTGGGTGGGTTGTGAAGACTTATTCCTGCTGTTCCCAGAGATCACCTGTTACAGGTAAGTAACTGTGCTATCTCCAGGAACAAGCAGGAATGAGTCTTCACATATGGGGACTCCCTAGCTTTAGATGCCAGGGAGAGAGCCCTTAAGTTGTGTGTCCCTGGAACAGGGCTGCACTTCCCCATCTGGATCTCTGGCATCCCATGAGGGATGGTGGGTAGGAGATGATTAAGTATGGAACAGGTGTTTAAGAACAGCCTGACCAAACAAGGCATCCCGGCGGGAGTCCTTGTCCAAGCAGTAATGGGCTGTGAAGGTATGAACCGAGGCCCAAGTGGCTGCTCGACAGATATCATCGATAGATACAGAGTTCAGATGAGCCATTGAGGTTGCCATGGCTCTCACATTGTGAGCTGTGACATGGCCCTCCAGAGAAAGGTTCTTGTTCTGATAAGTGAAAGAAATACACTGGGCAATCCAGTTAGAAAGTGTTCTCTTGGAGACTGGTTGTCCCAAATGAGAAGGATCAAAGGCAACAAAGAGTTGGGAAGACTTTCTATGTTGCTGTGTCCTTTGTAAGTAAAAGGCCAAAACTCTTTTACAGTCCAGGGTATGAAGGTTCCTCTCTGCACTTGATGCATGAAGTCCTGGAAAAAAGACAGGTAGGTAGACCTCCTGGTTGAGGTGAAAGCACCGTTACTTACCTGTAACAGGTGATCTCTGGGAACACAGGAATAAGTCTTCACATATGGGTACGTCGGTACCGACGGAGTCTGTGCGGGAACGCTTCCCAGCGTCCAATCAGAAAGCCTTTGGAAGCATCCCACCATGCCTGCGTGCTGCCTTCCCGCCTTCCCAACTGCCTCTCCTCAGTTAAGTTTTAAAGCTGAGACAAAGAGAGAGAGAGAGCAGAGAAGGGAAAGATAGAGATAGAGAAAAAACTCCTCCTAGGGGAGGTGGGTGGGTTGTGAAGACTTATTCCTGCTGTTCCCAGAGATCACCTGTTACAGGTAAGTAACTGTGCTATCTCCAGGAACAAGCAGGAATGAGTCTTCACATATGGGGACTCCCAAGCTCAGATGCCCAGAGGGAGTCCTAGCATGTTGCAAGTCTAGAACGAGCCATGCCATTCCTCAGGACCTCAGGCATCCTGGGGATGGAGGGTAGGAGTTGAATACAGCAAAGGAGCTGTGGAACAGCTGGTTAGAACAGGGCTTCAAAAGGGGAAGACCCTGTATAGAGGGCATTTAGTAATATAATATTGTGATCTGGGCCTCCCTTGTTGGCACTGCACAAGTCCACTGAGGTAGATATGGATCTGTTAGAAGAGCCAGTGAATGCGCTTAAGAGGTACCTCACTGAGAAGTAGAGGTAACAAAGTAGAAGAAACAAGTGGAGGTCAGAACCCTTCAGGGTGAGAACAGCCCCAGGAAAAAAAACTGGGGTAGTATAAGAGGTAGAGCTTCAGCGGAGACACAGAAGGTACTACTAAAGTAAGCTTAAGCTGGTTTGGTCCAAAAATAGTACAATCCTTGGACCAAGAGAATAAATGAGTCTGGCCCAACTGGACTGGGGTTGGTAGCAGTCCATGTAGGGGAGAAAGGGTGTGGAGACCCTTGTATCTGATAAGAAGGAAGGACAGACTCAGGAGTGTTAAGCTTTAGAGTAACTGAAGCTCCGCAATGTCTTTCCTAAATGGGGTTAATTAGGAAAGAAAAAAGGGACATGGAGAGCTTTAGGAGTACCTAAACCTAAAAAGGTTATGGTAAGGAAAAAAGTTTGTTAATTACCACAGGAAGTGGTTATAGTGTAGCCCCCTAAATATGTTGGCACAGCATTGATAGGGGTAGTGCCCATCTGTCAGGATCAGGTAGAGATGTAAGGATATCTGAACCTAACAGAGAGATAGATAAGTAGATGTATACAGATCTATCAAAAAACATCTCATTATATCTGTAAATATATATAAGATAGATAGATAGATAGAGATATACACCCATAGGGTATATATGCATATATGTATAAAGATATGTATGGGCAGAAAAACACACAGATATAGATAAGTATATATATGTATCTATATATACCTATATGAATATGCCGGTATATAGACACTTGTCTCCAGGTGTATGGATGGAGAGATGTCCATAGAACCTCATCCCCTCTAGGGAGAGAGGAAGATGTATTTGACAGCAAGAAGGTCGATACCTGCTTGAAGAGATATCTAGAGAATCCTCTTTTCCTGGTTATGACTGGTAGAGTCAGAGGAAAGTTTCCCTGACAAGAAGAGTCTGAAGTCTTTACAGAATTTGAGCTCTTGGATAACCAGGATGGCCTACGTGAAAATTGCAGAAAATAACTTCAGTCTGCAGACAGGAAGTCCATATCTCTCCAGAATTGCAGTATGGAGAATGGATAGAGGACGCCCCTGGAGGAAGATACCCTAGTGACCCACCTATGAGGTCAAGATGGGTATTAGGTGTCCTCGAGCTGTCTGTGAAGAAGCTTATCTCTGACTAGAAGATTCAAGGAGATATGGGCCAACTCAGGGAATTGGTCCTCCTTGAGGTTTTCACAGAATGAAAGGCCTGAGGCTTATGCCTCAAAAGAGATTTAAGATGAAATGGTAAGGGTAGGGAATACCTGCCAGACATGGAACATGACTGGGGGACCCCTCCTAACCATCTGAGGTTATCTGCTAGGCCAGATACTGATGCTCTCTAGCAAGGGCCCATAATGCAAAGCTACTCTGTAGAGATGCAGAGAGCATGCTGCAGGTTAGTTAGAAGAAAAAACTGGTTGTGGAAAGCCAGTAGGCGACCAGCTATTCTGCCAAAGACAAGGGGCAAAGAATAGAAGGTAACCAACCAGACTGTGATAATAGGGTTTCCCAAACGAGGCTACTAACCAGTTTGGGACCTAGCAGTAAGGCTAGGAGGATTGCTAGTGGAGGAGAAGCCCTGGTTGTGTAGTGAACAAAACCAGTGGCTTAACCACTAGGAATTGCTGTATGTGCAGCAACTACCAGGGCAGCGTGGAAAAACCTGTTTTCCCTCTTTCTTTTTTGGACTGGGAAAAAGAAAGAACAGACATGGTAGGACTTCCTATAGTCTGATGAGCTGCCCTAAGGTAACAAGGGGGGAAACAATTCCAAAAAGGAGAAATCCCCCGGTAGAACAGGTAGAGGACCATAGGGGCTTACCGGTTTAAAGAGTCCCTCTTACAAACCAATGTTATAGGAAGAGGGAGGTAAGACAGAGTTGCAAGAGACCGACTATGGAGGAAGTCTCTGACCGATGAGATGATACATGCCAGTACAGGGAAACAACTGTCTATTGATAGTTGTTACCTCTGTTTCCTCCAAGAGGAAAAGGAAATCTGTTAAGTATGGGCATGAGCATCATAAAGACTCTTAGAGTTAGAGAAAAGATGCCTCATGAAGAGATATCTAGGAGGGTTAGGATGAAAATTGGTGCAAATACTTCAGGTGAAAAGAAGCAGACTGCCACCCTAACCACCAACCAAGAGGGCCAATGATCTATTTGAAACCCTGCGACTGCTGGGTTTGTTGACCCTGTTGAGGTTGTGGATTCTTCAGACCAGGACGATGTTTCCCCTGTTTGGGAACATCTGTGTGATGGGCAGATGATGGATAAAACCTTCTTCCCCTAGGGGAAGAAAGTTTGGTAGGACATTTCCTACCTACTGGGAAAGCAGAAGGCGTAGGACAGCCTCTAGAAACAGGACAGTCAGTTATTAACTGAGCAACCTGGAGTAAAGACTCCTTGTTAAAGAGATTTTCTCCAGTGCATGGAGTATTTCGCAGTCTAACTTGTGCCCATTTATCTAAGTCTGAAGCTTGGAGCCAGGCTTTACATCGTGCCACTATAGCTATAGCAGAAGTCCTGCTAACAGACTCAAAGGAGTCTAGGGAAGCACGAGTAAGAAACCTAGAGATATTCTGAGCATGACTAACCAGTGAAGAATAGTCTGCACTCTGGAAGAAAAGGAGTCAAAAGATGTAATTTCTTTGTGACCTCCTCAAGAGATAGACCCATATAAAAAAAATATATGAGAGAATTCTTGCTGAAAGCATAGATGCCTGGAAGGTTTGACGTCCAAAGGCATCTAGTGTCTTAGACTCACGACCTGGTGGATAACCTGGAGAGGGGGGCACCTGATACAGAAAGATCAGTTGCTCTGGAATGTGGGGGTACCTTTAAAGGAGCTTCCCACATTCCTAGAAGGAGATTCCTGCAAGGAATGATGCAAAGGAAGCATGATGTTCTCCTTTGCTTTGCCAGGAATATAGAAGGATCCTGTATTCCCCTGTGTAGGATCCTGTCCAGGAATAGAAATGGCAAGTGATTTTGCCATATCCCGGAGGAAAGCCTAAAAAGAAGGAACCCCAGAGGGAACTTCCTTTGAATAGGCTAGATCTGATGAAGAACTAGCATTGGCACCGAGGGATCTATCCAAGTTCATAGGGATAGAAGATCCTGAATTGTGCAGTCTGGGATCCTTAGAGGATGGTGGCCGGTACTGCCGGAAGTCGGGACCAGCAACCATCAGTAGCACATCGTCCATACTAGGGATCGATTCCAAACTCAGTATCGAGGGAAGCGAGCCTGATGAGAGAAGCATGGAAGGCACCGACGGCAATGGTACTGTGGATAACGGTACCGGCTTCGGTACCGTATCCGATACCGGTGGATGAAGGCCAGCCGGTGGCAACTCTAATGGCATCCAAGACACCGAGAGTGCCAGATCCGAATCCTCGGAACCGAGCCTTCGGTACCGTCTTGCATCGGTACCAAGGCGAGTCGGTACCCAGTCCTCCAGACTGGAGATCGATTCCAGACTCGGCATCAAAGGAAGCGAGTCTATCAATGCCCGTCTGGAGGGTACCGACGTTGGTACTAGTATCGGTACTGGGGACGATACCAATACTGGAAGGTCGGTCTGCAGCGTATCCAACGGCCCCTTAGGTACCGAGGACGCCAGATGACGATCCTTGGTGAGGAATGTTTCATCCAACACCATTGCCGATGCCGGGGTATCGGTACCGCTCCAAGCGGATGCCACCACCAGGCATGGCTCAGGTATGTTCTGTGAGGGGTGAACCTCAGGAACCTGAAACCCCACACGGGTTTTGGAGGCCGAAGACTCCCATCGGGGTTTTGAAACCAGTGGATTCTCGAGGGCAAGGCCGGAGGCATCTCTATGCTGTGCATGAGATTTGCCACTCGAGGACTGGCTAGTCTTTAACAGACTGTTTTTGGGTTACCTGATCCTGTGTAGAAGAAGATATGGTCGGTACCCTGAAGTTGGATAGGGAACGCATGTCGAGGGAAACTCGATGTTGAAAACTTCTTCTCACAATACTATTGCAGGAGGGACACTCCGGAGGAAAATGGTCAGGACCCAAACAGGTTAGACACCAATTGTGAGTGTCCAAAATTAAGGTTGTACCGCCAGTTTGTACATTTCTTGAGGATAGTGGCTGGCGGTTCCATGAAGGAAAGTGGAGAGGCCTGTTGTTGTTAAGTGCCGTGGAATCGGAGTCGACTCATGGCGACCCTCTGGATAGCTATCCTAAATTGTGTTCGGTCATCAGTCAGGCGGCTCATTGTTGACAGACTGGTACCTGTAGCTGCTGTTATTGCAGGCCTGAAAACCGTGAGACACTAGGAAGGAAAAAATATTCCTTTAAAAGGAAAATTCTTACAAGAAAAGAAAAAATAAACACCGGCGGTACCGGTGGTGTCTGGAAAGGCAGCCGCGACCACAAGAAAACTAAAAAATAAAAGATGAATTTTCTGTGGTGACAGGACGACGTCCTGCCGGCTCCGCTGAAAAACGAAAACTGAGGAGAGGCAGTTGGGAAGGCGGGAAGGTGGTGGGATGCTTCCAAAGGCTTTCTGATTGGACGCTGGGAAGCGTTCCCGCGCAGACTCCGTCGGTACCAACGTACCCATATGTGAAGACTCATTCCTGCTTGTTCCTGGAGATAAGGCGAGACCACTTTAGGCATAAAGTGTGGATTAGTCCGAAGGACCAACTTGTCATGATGGAACCTTGTATAAGGTGGATTAGCTATTAGTGCTTGCAATTCACTGATGCGGCGTGCAGATGTGATAGCAATGAGAAAGTTAACTTTCCAAGAAAGGTATTTCAAGGAGGTGATAGCTAAAGCTTCGAAAGGCGGCTTCATAAGCTGACTAAGAACCAAATTTAAGTTCCATGCCACCGGGGGTGGTCTAATGGGAGGCTTTGTTAAAAGGAGGCCTCTCATGAACCTTGCTACAAGAGGATGAGAGGAAATAGGTTGTCCATTTAGAGGCCTAAGGGAAGCTGCAATAGCACTCAAATGGACTCTTACTGAATTTGTCTTAAGGCCTGCATTAGACAGATGAAGGAGATACTCCAGCAACGATTCCAGAGATATGGCACGGGGTTAAGACCCTTCTCAGAACACCAGATGGTAAACCTCCTCCACTTGAAAGCGTACGAATGTCTAGTGGAAGGTTTTCTGGAAGCATAAAGAACATCTTTCACTTGTTGAGAAAGATGAAGATCCTGGAGATCTAGGTCTTCAGCAACCAAGCCCTGAGATGCCTTCCGTCCTCCTGAGAGAGGAGGTCTGGAGCAGACCCTAACTCTAGGGAGGGAGCTTGAGAGAGATGTAGAAGCAGAGGGTACCACACTTGCCATGGCCAATGTGGAGCTATGAGAATCATGTGGCCTCTTTCTCTCTGAAGCTTGAACAGGGTTTTGGGAATTAGGGGAATGGGTGGAAAGGCATACAGGAAGTCTTGACACCAGTGAAGGAGGAAAGCATCCCTTGCCTGAGCCCCCTGAGCCGGAGTTCTGGAACAGAACCGGGGAAGTTTGGCATTCCACGGACTTGCAAAGAGGTCTATGTCCGGGGTTTCCAAAATTCAAAAAATCTTGGATACCTGGTCCATATGTAGGGACCACTCGTGTGGAAGCAGAACTCGACTGAGTCTGTCCGCCCAAGAGTTTTGAATACCTGGAAGATAAACTGCCAGAAGATGAATGTGATGCTCTCTGGCGAGGGCCCACAGTCGCAGAGCTTTGTTGCAAAGCGACAGAGCCAGTTCCTCCCTGCTTGTTTACATAGAACATGGCTACCTGATTATCCGTGTGGATAAGGACTGTCTTGTGGCTGAGCAGGGTGTGGAAAACTCGTAGAGCAAGGAAGATTGCTCTGAGTTCCAAGAGATTGATATGTAGACAAGTCTCCAGTGGGGACCAGATGACCTGGGTGGAGAGGTCCTGAAGATGAGCTCCCCAGCCCATTGGAGAAGCATCTGTTGTAAGAGTTGCTTGGGGTAGAGGTTGTTGAAAGGGGGACCCCAGCATCAAGTTTTGAGGGGACTTCCACCACTGGAGAGACAAAATAAGGCGACTTGTGTTTGCTATTTTGTCTGACAGGCAGCCTACTGCCTGGGTCCATTGGGTGGATAAAGTCCACTGAGCTGCTCTCATGTGAAGGCGAGCATATGGTACCACATGTACAGTGGATGCCATGTGGCCTAGTAACTGTAACATCTCCCGAGCAGTTAGTAGGGGTTTTAACTTTGCTTGAGAAGCTAACTGCACCAAGCGAAGGCAACGGGCCTGGGGAAGATAGGCCCTTGCCCTTGTGGTATCCAGCAACGCCCCTATAAACTCCAGGGACTGAGTAGACCACTGCCATGCATTTCGTTAACACCCTTGGTGCAGAGGCCAGACCAAAAGGGAGCACTTTGTATTGATAGTGCTTTTCCTGAAAAAGGAACCGAAGGAACCTTCTGTGAGATGGATGGATGAGAACATGAGTGTACGCATCCTTGAGATCTAGAGAACAAAGCCAATCCTGACTCTGAAGGTATGGCAGGAGAGTTCCTAGAGAAACCATCTTGAATTTTTCTTTGACTAGGAATCTGTTCAACTCTCTGAAATCTAAGATGGGTCTGAAGCCCCCTGTTTTCTTTGGAATAAGAAAATAGGGGGAGTAGAACCCTGTGCCCTGTTGTTGAAAGGGCACTTCCTCTATGGCCCCTTGGGCAAGAAGAATGGCAACCTCCTGCTCCAAAAGGCTGAGGAGAGAGGTTGGAGAATTGAACTGGTGCACTCTTAAGAGAGGGGCAAGCTTGAAAAATGAAGCTTGTACCCCTCTCTTATGATGGAGAGTGTCCAACGCTCTGCTGTAATTTGCCCCCACCTAGGAGCAAAGTGACATAACCTTCCTGGAATGGTGGAGGGTTCTGGTCCTTCTAGAGCCAGGAAGGCTAGGTTCTCTAGCAGAAAGTCAAAGGCCCTGAGGTTGCTGAGGTTGCTGGGCTGGAGCAAACCTCGCAGCCTTTGCTTTGGTCTGTTTGGAGGATTGCTGACGTTTGGAAGGGAACTGAGCTGCAGAAGATGCCCGCTGACCATAAGCAGGGTAGAATCTTCCCTTTTTAGAAAAAGGTGTTTTCTTGAACAACCTTTTCTTAGCAGGAGCAGCTGTAGATTTGGAAAGTCTATCCAAAGCAGAATTTTCAGCATCCATCTGATTGGCTTTTGCTTGCCAATCCTTACCAAACAGGTTCTCACCTGTACAAGGGATATTTCCCAATTCATCTTGAACTCAGATCTCCAAATCAGATGCTTGAAGCCAAGCAATCCTACGTGCACCTATGGCAATAGCAGAGGCTCTGCTTACGCATTCAAAGGAGTCGAAAGCTGCACAGTTGGAGAATTTGGAGATATCCTGGGCATGTTTGAGCCCAGTGAGAAATTCCTGCCTTTTATCCTCAGACATAAAAGGACTTAAAGTCTGCAAATGTTCAGTGACTTCTTTTAAGAACATTCCCATGTAAAGACTATAGGAATTAATTCTCGCAGCAAGCATGGAAGCTTGGAAGACTCTTCTTCCAAAAGCATCCAGGGTTCTACATTCACGTCCTGGAGGATTAGAGGCATGTCTTTTGGCACGTCTAATCTTTCTCATTGCAGACTTAACCACAATAGAGTGGTGAGGAAGTTGAGTTTTATGGAAACCAGGACAAGGAGGGACACGATACATGGTGTCCAACCTGCGAGAATGAGGAGAGGTAGTCAGAGGTGCTTCCCACATCCTCAACATGAGATCATACAGAATCTCATGAATAGGTAAGGTAGCTGCCTCTTTAGGAGTTTTAGGATATTGTAAAATATCTAACTCCTTGGCTCTGGGCTCTGATTCAGGTGCCACTGTAATAAAAACACAGAAACATGATGACAGAAAAAGACCACATGGCCTATCTAGTCTGTCCTTCCATAACAACAACTACAACAGTCCACTTTTTACCTTTAGAGATCCTCTGTGTTGGTCACATGCTTTTTTGAATTCAGTTACTGTCCTCATCTCTACCACCTCCACTGGGAGACTATTCCATGGATCCACTACCCTTTCTGAAAAGAAATATTTCCGCATATCACTCCTGAATCTATCTCCCTTCACCCTCATCCCATGTCCCCTCGTAGCAGAACTTGCTTTCAATTGAAAGAGGCTCTCTCCCTGAACATTTATGCCACGGAGGTATTTAAACATCTCAATCATATCACCTCTATCCCGCCTTTCCTCTAAGGTGTACATATTAAGATCCTTAAGAATGTCCTCATATGCTTTATAATGAAGCCCACTAATCATTTTAGTAGCCACCCTCTGCACCGACTCCATCCTGTTCACATCCTTTTGAAGGTGCGGTCTCGAGAACTGCACACCATACTCCAAATGAGGTCGCACCAAAGACTTATACAGAGGCATTATCACCTCCTTTTTTCTGCTAGCCATTCCTCTCCGTATGCACCCAAGCATCCTTCTAGCTTTTGCCATCGCCTTTTCTACCTGTTTAGCTACTTTAAGATCATCAGACACAACCACGCCTAGGTCCCGCTCTTCTTTAGTGGACAAAAGTACTTCACCTCCTATACTGTATTGCTCCCTTGGATTGCTGCAGCCCAAATGTATGACCTTACATTTTTTAACATTAAATCCCAGCTGCCAAATTCTAGACCATTCTTCAAGCTTAGCTAGATCCCTCCTCATGTTATCTACACCTTCCTGGGTGTCTACTCTATTGCAGATTTTGGTATCATCTGCAAAGAGGCAAACCTTACCCGACAGCCCTTCCGCTATATCACTAACAAAGATGTTAAAAAGAATCAGACCAAGGACAGATCCCTGGGGCACACCACTGGTAACATCCTTCTCCTCAGAGTGAGCTCCATTTACTTGTACTCTTTGTCGCCTCCCACCCAACCAATTTCTAACCCAAGGGTCCATCCCTAGGGTGCTCAGTTTGTTTATAAGTCGCCTGTGAGGAACAGTGTCAAAGGCTTTACTGAAATCTAAATACACCACATCTAGAGCTCTCCCTCGGTCCAACTCCCTGGTCACCCAGTCAAAGAAATCAATCAGATTTGTCTGACAAGACCTGCCTCTGGTGAATCCATGCTGCCTCGGATCCTGTAATCCGCTGGACTCCAGAAACCTCACTATTTTCTCTTTCAGCAGCGTTTCCAATAATTTACTCACCACCGAAGTTAAACTAACCGGCCTGTAGTTTTCAACCACATCCTTACTTCCGCTTTTGTGTAAAGGCACCACATGAGCCTCTCTCCAGTCCTTTGGCACCACTCCCGACTCCAACGAGGCATTGAAAAGGTCAGTCAGTGGAGTTGCTAGAACGTCCCCAAGTTCCCTCAGTATTCTAGAGTGTATCCCATCCGGTCCCATCGCTTTGTCTACTTTAAGTTGAGCTAGTTTCTCACGAACACAGTCTTCTGAAAATTGTTAAAGATGTCCCTCACTTCTGTTCTTATTTGTGGGTGTTTTCTGAGGTCCTGCTCCTGGTTCTTCATCTGTGAACACAGAACAAAAATATTTGTTAAGCAATTCCGCTTTATCCTTATCAGCTTCTACATATTCCCCCCCTGCACCCTTGAGTCTGACAATACCACTTTTGCCCTTCCTCTTCTCACTAATATATCTGAAAAATGTCTTATCCCCCCATTTTATCGCATTGGCTATTTCCTCCTCCTTTTGAATCTTTAGAGAGACCCCGAGCCACCTCTCTGATAAAGTCTTGAAAAGCCAAATCCTCTGGAGGAGACATCCTACGTTTAGGAGAGGAGGACTCCTGTGGAAGAAGCATCACTGCATCGACAGAATCCTCAGTCAGAGGAATCGAAGTATCGTCTGACTGGATGCTCTTGCAATCCCCGATAACCGTACCAACCGGGATCGGTATCGGAAATCACCGGTACCTGGGTATCGGTACCAGAGGGCTTCAGAGGACAAAGTACCAGCATAGCGGACACAGATGCCGATGCCACCGGTACCGGAATCGGTACCGATGGCGATGCTAGTGCCGGTACCGGCGGAGTAGTCTGTTGCAGTACCACGGGCGTCGATGCCACAAGGAAAGCCGCCAGACTGCGTTGATCCATCGACGCCGCCAACGCCTGGAAGTCGGTACCGGTGGAAGCCACCAGTACCCCAGAGCATGGCACCAAGAGATATGTCGAGGCCACACTATCAAGATCATCTTGGAACCCCGATGATGATGCTTTAGAGGCCGAAGCCTCCCGCCGGGGTCATTTTGCCAGTGCAGAATCTGAGGGCAAGGCCAGAGGCATCTCGATGCTTAGAAGTAGATCTATCCTTCGAGGACCGGCTGGATTTATGTTTAGTTACCTGAGATCCATGTGAGGAAGAAGCCCTGGAAGACGTCGATGCCACCGAAGCCGCATCAGAGGGAAACAGGGTACTGAGCTTGGCAGCTCGGTTCTGACGACCCCTCTTAGACATCATGGAACAAGACACACAATCTGTTATGGCATGGTCAGGACCTAAACATTTTAGACATGGGTGTTGGTGACGGAGATAGTACCGCCACATTTTGTGCACTTCTTAAAACCTGAGGCAGGCTTTTCCATAGTTAAGGAAAAAGGTTCTGGGCCTAAGGCCCAAAACTGAAGTGCACCTGAAGTGGAAAAAAAGGTCTTTTTTTTTTTTTTTTTAAAGAAGAAAAGAACAAGGACCGGCGGTACCAGTACAGCGTCGAAGGAGGCAGACGCGACAGAAAAGAATAAAGAAAAAAATAAGGAAATTCTTCTGCGGTGACAGGAACACGACCTGCTAGCTCCACGGAAAAAGAACTGAGGAAAAACAGTTGGGAAAGGCGGGAAGGCAGCACACAGGCGTTGTGGGATGCTCCCAAAAGCTTTCTGATTGGACGCTGGGGAGCGTTCCTGCGCAGGCTCCGTCGGTACCGACGTACCCATATATGAAGACTCATTCCTGCTTGTTCCTGGAGATGTGGTATTTAAAGGTGATACTGCAGAAGAATTGAACAAAATACTGATACAGCAGGAAAATGCATTACAACTAATTGATAAACTGAAGAGTAGTAAATCACCTGGACTGGATGGTATACATCCAAGGTGTTGACAGAACTGAAATACCAGATTGCAGACCTGCTGTTAGTAATCTGTGAACGATCATTAAAATAATCTGTAATACCTGAAGATTGATGGCCAATGTAACACCAATTTTTAAGAAGGTTCCAGGGGTGATCCGGGAAACTACAGACCAGTGAGCCCGACATCAGTATCGGGAAAAATGGTAGAAACCATCATAAAGAACAAAATTACTGAACATGTAGATAGTCATGGCTTAATGGGAGACGGCCAACATGGCTTTAGACAAGGAAGATCTTATCTTACTAATCTGTTATGTTTTTTTGAAGGTGTGAACAAACAGGTAGACAAAGGCAAGTCGACTGATATAGTATATCTGGACTTTCAGAAAGCCTTTGACAAGTACTGGCGGAGTAGTCAGGACATGCTAGGGAGATAAAGTTCCTAGATGAAATAAATAACTGCTTCTTGGAGCAGCTGGTTCATGAACCGACCAGAGGGGAAGCCATATTAGACCTAGTCCTTAGTGGAACACCAGATCTAGTGCAAGAGATAAGGGTGTTGGGGCCACTTGGCAATAGTGATCATAGCATGATTGCCTTTGATTTAATTAGTGGAGGAGGGATAGTAAGGAAATTCACAGTACTACCTTTTAACTTTCGAAAGGGAGACTATGATAAAATGAGGAAAACAGTTAAGAAAAAACTAAAAGGAGCAGTTGCTAAGGTTAAAGACGTACATCAGGCTTGGCTGTTGAAAAATTCTATCTTGGAAGCCCAGACCAGCTGTATTCCACGCTTTAAGAAAAGTGGAAGGAAGTCCAAAAAACTGCCAGCATGGTTTAAAGGTAAGGTCAGAGAGGCTGTTGCCAAAAAAGCATCTTTCAGGAAATGGAAAAAAGAGCCAAACGACAAAACCTGGAAACAGCACAAGCACTGGCAAGTCAAATGCAAGGCATTGATAAGGCAGGCAAAGGGAGAATTTGAGAAGAAGCTTGCTGCGAAAGCAAAAACGCGAAGTAAAGACCTTTTCAAGTACATTCGTAGCAAAAAACCTGTGAGAGAGTCAGTTGGTCCATTAGATGATAAAGGGGTTAAAGGAGCACTAAGAGGCGACAAGGCGATAGCGGAGAGACTGAATGAATTCTTTGCTTCGGTCTTTACTGAGGAAGATGTAGGGATGTTACCCATGACTGAAGTGGTATTTAAAGGTGCGGAAGAATTGAAGGAATTATCGATACATCGGGAAGATGTATTACAACTATTAGATAAACTGCAGAGTAGCAAATCACCTGGGCCAGATGGTATACATCCAAGAGTGTTGAAAGAACTGAAATATGAGATTGCAGACCTGCTATTAGTAATCTGTGAACTACCATTAAAATCATCTCTAATACCTGAAGATTGGAGGATCGCCAATGTAACACCAATTTTTAAATAGGGTTCCGGGGTGATCCGGGAAACTACAGACCGGTGAGCCTGACATCAGTACCAGGAAAAATGGTAGAAACCATCATAAAGAATAAAATTACTCAGCATGTAGATAGTCATGACCTAATGGGAGACAGTCAACATGGCTTTAGACAAGGAAGATCTTGTCTTACACTAATCTGTTATTTTTTTGAAGGAGTGAATAATCAGGTGAACAAAGGTGAGTCGGTTGATATTGTGTATCTGGACTTTCAGAAAGCCTTTGAGGAGGTCCCTCATGAGAGACTTTTGGCAAAACTAGAGTCATGGTATAGGAGGCAGTGTACTATTGTGGGTCAGGAACTGGTTAAAAGATAGAAAGCAGAGGGTAGGGCTAAATGGCCAATTTTCCCAATGGAGAAAGGTGAATAGTGGTGTACCCCAGGGATCTGTGCTGGGTCCGCTGCTTTTTGACATATTCATAAATGACCTGGAAAGTGGAATAACGAGTGAGGTTATCAAATTTGCAGATGACACAAAACTATTTAAAGTTGTTAAAACCCAAGAGGATTGTGGAAAATTGCAAGAGGATCTTGATAAATTGGAAGACTGGGCATCAAAATGGCAGATGAAATTTAATGTGGACAAGTGCAAGGTTATGCACCTAGGGAAGAACAACCCAAACTATCGTTACACGATGCAAGGTTCCTCATTAGGAACTAACACCCAGGAAAAAGATTTAAGCGTCATTGTGGATACCATGTTAAAACCCTCGGCCCAGTGTGCAGCAGCGGCCAAGAGAGCAAATAGAATGCTAGGTATGATAAGGAAAGGAAGAAAATAAAACAAAAGATATTATAATGCCTCTATATCATTCCATGGTGAGACCGCACCTTGAATATTGTCTGCAATTCTGGTCGCCGTATCTTAAAAAGGATATAGAGTTATTAGAAAAGGTTCAGAGAAGAGCCACCAAAATGGTAAAGGGGATGGAAGGATACTCCTATGAATAAAGGCTAAAAAGGTTAGGGCTCTTTAACCTGGAAAAGAGACGGCTGAAGGGAGATATGATAGAAGTCTATAAATTAATGAACGGAGTGGAATGGGTAAACGTAGATCGATTGTTTACCTTATCAGAATATAGAAAGACTAGGGGACATGCAATGAAGCTACAGGGTAAACTATTTAAGACTAATAAAAGAAAATATTTTTTCACTCAATGTGTAATCAAACTCTGGAATTTGTTACCGGAGGATGTAGTAAAGGCTGTTAGTGTAGCTGGGTTTAAAAAAGGTTTGGACAAGTTCCTGGAGGAAAGGTCCATAAACCATTATTAAGAAGGGACCCAGGATATCAATGCTTGAACCAATACAAGCATTGTGGAACCTGTGTCCCTTGGGGAAACTGCTAGGTACATATGACCTAGATTGCCCACTGTTGGAAACAGAATACTGGGCTTGATGGACCTTGATCTGACCCAGTATGGCATATCTTATGCTCTTATGTTCTTATGTCCCTCATCAGAAACTTTTGGCAAAATTAAAAATTCATGGGATAGGAGGCAGTGTACTATTGTGGATCAGGAACTAGTTAAAAGATAGAAAGCAGAACATAAGGCAGTTGTTTCAATGGAATTCATGATTATACGACTCGATGTAGCAATATTTGTAAAAGGTTTACCACTGTTATCCAAGTTTATGTAGTAAGTTTGTAAATAGTTACCCCTGTTATCCAAGTTATTTGCCCTGTTATCTGTAAACTCATACGTGTTAACTGTACTGAGCATTTCTGTTCCATGTAAACCGCGCTGATGCCGAATAGTGCGGTATATAAGAGACTTTAAATAAATAAATAAATAAATAAATAAAAATGGCCAATTTTCCCAATGGAGAATAGTGGAGTACTGCCGGGATCTATTCTGTGTCTGTTGCTTTGTAACTTATTCATAAATGACCTGCAAATGGGAATAACGAGTGAGGTTATCAAATTTGCAGATGACACAAAACTATTTCAAGTTATTAAAACCCATGAGGACTGTGGAAAATTGCAAGAGGATCTTGATAAATTGGAAGACTGGGCATCCAAATGGCAGATGAAATTTAGTGTGGACAAATGCAAAGTTATGCACCTAGGAAAGAACAACCCAAACTATGGTTACACGATGCAAGGTTCCACATTAGGAACCACCACCCAGGAAAAAAGATTTAGGCGTCATCGTGGATAACATGTTAAAACCCTCCGCCCAGTGTGTAGCCGCGGCCAAGAGAGCAAATAGAATGCTAGGTATCATAAGGAAAGGAATGGAAAATAAAACAAAGGATATTATAATGCCTCTGTATTGTTTCATGGTGCGACCGCACCTTGAATATTGTGTGCAGTTCTGGTCGCAGTATCTTAAAAAGGATATAGAGTTATTAGAAAAGGTACAGAGAAGAGCCACCAAAATGGTAAAGGGATGGAAGGATACCCCTATCAAGAGAGACGAAAAAGGCTAGGGTTCTTCAACCTGGAAAAGAGACGGCTTAAGGGGAGATATGATAGATTTCTGTAAATTAATGAATGGAGTGGAACGGGTAAATGTAGATCCATTGTTAAAATCATCAGAATATAGAAAGACTAGGGGACATGCAATGAAGCTACAGGGTAACCTATTTAATACTAATAAGAGAAACTATTTTTTCACTCAACTTGTAATCAAACTCTGGAATTTGTTAACGGAGGTTGTAGTAAAAGCTGTGATGCTCGAATCATCACAGGTTGTATAAAAAAAGGTTTGGACAAGTTCCTGGAGGAAAGGTCCATAAGCCATTATTAAAAGGGACACAGGATATCACTGCTTAACCCATTGTGGAACCTGTGTCTTTTGGGGAAACTGCTAGGTACTTATGACTTAGATTGGCCACTGTTGAAAACAGGATACTGGGCTTGATGGGCCTTGGTCTGAACCAGTATGGCATATCTTATGTTCTTATGATAACATCAAGAAGGGGTCATACTCATCTTCCTGTATATATCAGCAGTGTTTGATAGCATCTCACATAATATACTCCTTCAGCGCTTACGTCAAATTGGCTTTCACAATATTACAATAAAATGGTTCCAATCATACCGTGACAACAGACAACAGCAAGTTACAAAGGGAAGAAACAAATCCACTTCATTTAAAACAATACAAGGAATACCACAGGGCTCGGCGCTCTCATCACTTTTATTCAACCTATATATACAATCTAGCTGTAACATCATAAGAAAGCACAATATCGAGTACTGGCTATACGCAGATGATGTAATGATGTACACCCCCATAAACAAACACACCCGACTACACAACCATAACCAACTGCCGAGAAGAACTGACCATATGGCTAAACAACCACCACCTAACCATAAATTACAAAAAGACAAAGGCTCTCCACATCACCAGGAATATGGCTTTCACCCCACCAACCACAATCAAACTATCACGCTGCAACATAATAGTAAAAAATGAAATCAGATACTTTGGGGTTATACTCAACCAAAACCTGAAACTACAGTCTCATATAAACACCACCATCAGAAACGCCTACTATAAGCTGAAGGTCTTCCAAAAATTTAAAAAAAAAAAACACTATTAAACCAGGACAACTTCCATACCTTTTGCCAAGCTATAATCATACCAACTCGACTGCAGCTCAATTTACCTAGGATTACCAAAGCACGACATCCAGCCTCTTCATCTGGCACAGAATATGGCTGCTCGAATCATCACAGGTTCAAAAAAACATGACCATGTCACATCCATATTGCATCAATACACTCCCGCACCAAGTTCAAAACAATACTCAGTATATTCAAAATTATCCATAACATCTCAGCAGATCGTCTACATGATCTAATCAAAAGAGACACTCAAAATCGACCCAGAAAGCATAGTTACTCACCTGTAACAGGTGTTCTCCAGGGACAGCAGGAATCAGTCCTCACATATGGCGACATCGGCACCGACGGGCCCTCGCGGAAGCATCTCCCCAGCTTTCAAAGAAAGTCTTTGAGAGGTGCCACCATGCATGCGTGGTACTCTTCCCGCCCAAGGGTGCCATCTTGCTCAGTCAGATGATATAGCTAAAGAGGGTAAAAACAAAAGGTGGTAAGGAGCAATTTCAAGGGGAGGAGGGAGGGTTGTGAGGACTGATTCCCGCTTTATCCGGGAACAAGCAAGAAGTCACTCCTCAAATATGAGACTCCCTAGCTACAGGCTACCAAAAGCCCATAGAAAAGGCCATAGTCACTCTCAGGGAGAGCCATGAGCAGCAGCAATTGAGTCCGCAGATACAGACTACAGTAGGACCCATGTGTCCAATGGGAAGCAATGCTCCGGCAGCCTGAACACAGAAGGGTCGAAGGATAGGAATTGCCTAGACCCTGAAAAGATTACGGAGCATGGCCTGGCCCAAGGCGCTGTCCCATTGGGACTCCCTTTCCAGGCAGTATGAGCTGCGAAGGTATGGACTGAAGACCAGGTGGCGGCCAAGCAAATGTCCAGCAATGGGACGGAGTGCAGGTTTGCCATTGAGGCCGCCATGGTCATGATGCTGCGAGCTGTGATTTGGCCATACATACAGCATGAGTTCAGCCTATTCATAGGCTAGCGATGCAGTCTGCCATCCAGGTGGACAGTGTCCGTTTGGTCACTGCTTCCCCCACCCGACTAGGGTCATAAGAAATAAAAATCTGAGAACCCTTTCTGGTAGTCCTGGGTCCGCTAGATGTAGAAAGACAGGGTCCTCTTACAATCCAAGGTCTGAAGGACAGTCTCCGCCCTGCTGGAGTGAGACCTTGGGAAGAAGGTAGGTAACACAACCTCCTGGTTGAGGGGGAAAGGAGATACCACCTTTGGAAGGAACTTGGGGTGTGTACGTAGCATGACCCTGTTCTTATAGAATCTGTTATATAGTGCCTCTGCCACCAGGGCTTGGAGCCTGCTGACCCTGCGAGCGGAGATGAATACTACCAGGAACACAACCTTCCACGAGAGGTATCTCAGGTGGCAGGTTGTTAGAGGCTCAAATGGTGGGCGAGCGAGCTGTGCCAATACTACATTGAGGTCCCATTCTGTCGCTGGAGGGCGGACAGAGGGTTTGAAAAACAGGAGTCCTCTCAAGAATTGGCTGGACCAAAAGGGGCTTGCCCTCAACAGAATGGTGATGCGCCGCCAAGGCACTGAGGTGCACTTTCACAGAGTTTAATTTCAGCCCGGATTGCGAGAGATGAAGCAAGTACTGCAGCACCAGCTGCACCGGGCAGGAGAAAGCATAGCTACTCACCTGTAACAGGTGATCTCCGGGAACAGCAGGAATTTACTCTTCACATATGGATATCGTCGGTACAGACGGAGCCTGCGCGGGAACGCTCCCCAGCGTCCAATTAGAAAGCTTTTGGGAGCACCCCACAGCGCCTGCATACTGCCTTCCCGCCTTTCCCAACTGCCTCTCTCAGTTGAATTTTAAAGCTGAGACAAAGAGAGAGAGAGGGAAAGGAAAGAAAAGAGAGATACAACTCCTAGGGGGGGTGGGGGAGTTGTGAAGACTAAATTTCTGCTGTTCCCGGAGATCACCTGTTACAGGTGAGTAACTATGCTATCTCCAAGAACAATAAGGAATGTAGTCTTCACATATGGGGACTCCCTAGCTTCTGATGCCAGGGAGAGACCCCAGAAGTTTTGTGCCCCTGTGAAAGGGCTCCATTTCCCCCCATGGATCTCTGGCATCCTACCGGGAATGGTGGGTAGGAGTTGATTAAGTATGGAACAGGTGTTGTAGAACAGCCTGACCAAACAAGGCGGGAGTCCTTGTCCAAGCAGTAGTGAGCTGTGAAGATATGAACCGAGGCCCAAGTAGCTACTCGACAGATGTCGTCAATAGACACAGAGTGAAGGTGAGCCATTGAGGTTGCCATGGCCCTCACATTGTGAGCTGTGACATGGCCTTCCAGAGAAAGGTTCTTACTCTGATAGGTAAAGGAAATACATTGTGCAATCCAATTGGACAATGTTCTCTTGGAGACTGGAAGTCCCAAATGAGAAGAATCAAAAGCAACAGAGTTGAGAGGACTTTCTATGTTGCTGTGTTCTTTGCAAGTAAAAAGCTAAAGCTCTTTTACAGTCCAAAGTATGAAGATTCCTTTCTGCATTTGATGCATGAGGCCTTGGAAAAAACACAGGCAGGTAGACCGCTTGGTTCAGATGAAAAGGCGAGACCACCTTTGAAATAAAGTGTGGATGAGTCCTAAGGACTACCTTGTCATGATGGAACCTTGTATAAGGAGGATCAGCCACTAGTGCCTGCAACTCACTGATGCGACGTGCTGATTTGATTGCAATGTGAAAGATAACTTTCCAGGAAAGGAATTTCAATGAGGTAGTAGCTAAGGGTTCGAAAGGTGGCTTCATGAGCTGGCCAAGAACCAGGTTTAAGTCCCATGCCACCGGTGGTGGCCTAATGGGAGGCTTGGTTAGAAGAAGGCCTCTCATAAATCTTGCTATAAGAGGATGGGAGGAAATAGGTTGTCCATTTAAAGGCTTGAAAGAAGCTGCAATAGCACTTAAATGGACTCTTACTGAGTTAGTCTTAAGTCCTGCATTGGATAAATGAAGGAGATACTCCAGTAATGATTCCAGAGGTATCGCAAGGGGGCTAAGACCCTTCTGCGAGCACCATATGGTAAACCTTTTCCACTTGAAAGCATAAGAGCATCTTGCGGAAGGTTTTCTGGAAGCATAAAGGATATCCTTTACTTGCTGAGAAAGGTTAAGATCATGAAGATCTAGGCCTTCAGCAATCAAGCCCTGAGATGCAGAGACTGGGGATTGGGATGCCATAACATTCTGTCCTACTGAGATAGGAGATCGGGAGCAGACCCTAACTCCAGAGAGGGAGTTTGAGAGAGATGTAGAAGCAAAGGGTACAACACTTGCTGTGGCCAATGTGGAGCTATGAGACTCATACACCCTCTGTCTCTCTGAAGCTTGAACAGGGTTTTGGGAATTAAGGGAATGGGTGGAAAGGCATAAAGGAAGTCTTGACCCCAATGAAGGAGGAAAGCATCCCTGGCCTGAGAGCACTGAGTCGGAATTCTGGAACAGAACCGGGGACGTTTGGCAAAGAGGTCTATGTCCGGGGTTCCGCAAATTTGAAAAGTCTTGGCCACCTGGTCTGCATGTAGAGACCATTCGTGTGGAAGCAGGACTCGGCTGAGTCTGTCTGCCCAAGAGTTTTGGATACCTGGAAGATACACTGCTAGGAGATGAATCTGATGCTCTCTGGTGAGGGCCCATATTCGCAAAGTTTCATTGCAAAGCGACAGAGAGCCTGTCCCTCCCTGCTTGTTCAGGTAGAACATGGCTACTTGATTGTCTGTATGAATGAGGACTGTCTTGTAGCTGAGCAGGGTGTGGAACACTCGAAGAGCAAGGAAGATTGCACTGAGCTCTAAGATATTGATGTGTAGATGAGTCTCCTATGGAGTCCAAGTGCCTTGGGTGGAGAGGTCTTGCAGATGAGTTCCCCAACCCATTGGTGAAGCATCTGCTGTGAGAATTGCCTGGGGTAAAGGTTGTTGAAATGGGGACCCCACCAATAGGTTTTGAGTAGACTGCCACCATTGGAGAGACAAAATAAAGCGATTTGTGTTTGCTATTTTGTCTGACAGGCACTCTGATGCCTGGGTCCATTGAGTGGATAAAGTCCACTGGGCTGCTCTCATATGGAGGCGAGCATAAGGAACCACATGCACGGTAGATGCCATGTGGCCTAGTAGTTGTAACATTCCTCAAGCAGTGAGATGAGGCTTTGGCACGGCTTGAGAACCTAACTGCGAATGCAACGGGTCTGGGGATGATAGGCCCTTGCTTTTCTGGTATCCAGCAAAGCTCCTATGAACTCCAGAGATTGAGTGGGAGTTAGGCTGGATTTTGGGATGTTTATGACCAGACCCAAATACTGAAGGATACACATAGTGCAAGATAGAGAAATCCTGGCCTCTGACTCCGATGGGGCTCGAATGAGCCAGTCGTCTAAGTAGGGGAAGACGAATATTCCTAGAGTGCGAAGAAATGCTGCTACCACAGCCATGCATTTCATAAACACCCTTGATGTGGAGGCCAGGCCAAAAGGAAGCACCCTGTATTGGTAGTGTTTTCCTTGAAAAAGGAACCAAAGGAACTTTCTGTGAGTTGGATGGATGAGAACATGTGTGTATGCATCCTTGAGATCTAGAGAACAAAGCCAATCCTGACTCTGAAGGTATGCCAGCAGCGTTCCCAGAGAGATCTTGAATTTCTCTTTGAACAGGAATTTGTTCAATTCTCTGAGGTCTAAAATAGGTCTGTGTCCCCCTGTTTTCTTTCGGATAAGAAAATAGGGGGAGTAAAACCCTGTACCCTGTTGAGGAATGGGTACCTCTTCTATTGCCCCTTGGGCAAGAAGCATAGTGACCTCTTGATCTAACAGGTTGATGAGAGAGGTCTGAGAATTGGATTGTCTTGCTATCGTGGGAGGGGGCATGCACAGAAAGTGAAGCTTGTACCCCTCTTTTATAATGGAGAGAGTCCAATGTTCTGCTGTTATCTGCCCCCATCTGGAGGCAAAGTGACACAACCTTCCGGGAATGGTGGAAGGCTCTGGTCCGTTGAGGGCCAGGAATGCTAAGTTCTCTAGATGGAAGTCAAAGGCCAATGGAGGCTGAGACTGCTGAGACGGTTGAGGCTTAGCAGTCTTTACTTTCCTCTGTTTAGGTGGTTGCAGACTCTTTCGGGAAGGTTGACCTGCAGAACGTCCCTGCTGGGAATAAGAGGGATAAAACCTCTTCTTTTTGGAGAAGAATGGTTTCTTGAAAGATTTCTTCCTTGCAGGATCAGCTTTGGCTTTGGATAATCTATCCAAAGTGGAGTTGTCCGCATCCAACTCATTGGCTTTCTCTTGCCAATTTTTGCTGAATAGATTCTCACCTGTACAAGGGATATTGCCCAGTTTGTCCTGCACCCAGAGCTCCAAATCGGATGCCTGGAGCCAGGCAATTCTACGTGCACCTATGACAATGGCAGAGGTTCTGCTTATGCACTCAACAGTGAAAAGCTGCACGACTGACAAAATTAGAAATGTCCTGGGCATGTTTAACCAGTGTGAGAAAATCCTGTCATCAGGAAGAAGAGGGCTCAAAATCTTTAAATCTCCTGTGACTTCCTTAAGGAACATTCCCATATATAAAATATAGGAACTGATCCTGGCAGAAAGCATGGAAGCCTGGAAAGTACGATGTCCAAAGGCATCCAAAGTCCGACACTCACGTCCTGGAGGATTAGAGGCATGCCTCTTTGCACTTCTGATCCTTCTCATAGCTGATGCCACTACAATAGAGTGGTGAGGAAGCTGAGTCTTCTGGAAGCCAGGACACGGAGGTTCTCGATACATGGTATCCAATCTACGAGAGTGAGGAGAGGTGGTAAGAAGTATTTCCAACATTCTTAAAATGAGATCATGTAAGATCTCATGGATAGGCAAGGTAGCTGCCTCCTTAGGAGCCTTGGGATATTGCAGAATCTCCAACTCCTTTGCCTTGGGCTCTGTTTCAGGAGCCACAGTAATGGAAAGACCGAGACATCTCCCTGATAAAATCCTTGAAAGAGATATCTTCTGGAGAAGACATCCTACGTTAAGGAGAGGAAGGCTCCTCCGGGAGAAGTACACCGGTACCAACGGAGCTGTCAGAATCCTCAGACTCCTCTGAGGATTCAAAGTACCTTCTGTCCGGATGCTCTTGCAGAGCACGATACCTGTAGCGACCGAAGTCGGTGCCAGGGGGAATCGGTACCGGTGTATCGGTACCGGAAGGCATAGCATGACTGGGTGCCGGCAATGCAGACACCGATGTCGATGCTGATGCGGTCGGTACCGGTACCAATTGAACTGTCTGATGCGGTTCCGAGGGTGTCGATGCCACAAGGAGAGCCGCCAGACTGCGATCAATAGCCAGGAACCTCTGGTCTATCGACGCTGCTGATGCCTGGGTGTCGGTACCGGGGGAAACAGCCGGTACCCCAGAGCATGGCAACAGTAGTTCTGCCGAGGTTGAGACCTCGAGAACATCCTGGAGCCCCGATAATGCTTTGGAAGCCGAAGCCTCCCACCGGGGCAATTTCGCCGGTACAGAACCCTCAAGGGCAACACCAGAGGCATCTCGATGCTTGGAAGGAGATCTACCCTTTGAGGACCGGCCAGACTTATGTTTAGTTACCTGAGATGCACCGGAGGAAGAAGCAGCCCTGGAGGACGTCGATGCCACAGAGGCTGCATCAGAGGGAAAAAGGGTGCTGAGCTTAGCAGCTCGGTTTTGTCGACCCCTTTTGGACATCATGGCACAAGCCATACACTCCGAGATGGAGTGGTCAGGACCCAAACATTTAAGGCACCACTCATGGGTGTCGGTGACGGAGATGGTACCGCCACACTTGGTGCACGTCTTGAAACCCGAAGTGGGTTTTTCCATAGTAAAGGAAATTTTGGGCCCAAGGCCCAAAATGGCTCGTGCACCTGAAAAAGAAAGGTTTGGAAAAAGAAATATATATATATATATTTTTCTTTAAAAAAAAAAAAAAGAAAGAAAGAACCGGCGGTACTGGCATAGCATCGAGGGAAGGTAGACGCGACCACAAAAAAGGAGAATAGGAAAACCTTTCTGCGGTGACAGGAACAACGACCTGCTGGCTCCGCGGAAAACAAAAAACTGGAGAGAGGCAGTTGGGAAAGGCAGGAAGGCAGCACACAGGCGCTGTGGGATGCTCCCAAAAGCTTTCTAATTGGAAGATGGGGAGCGTCCCCACGCAGGCTCCGTCGGTACTGACGATATCCATATGTGAAGACATTCCTGCTTGTTCCTGGAGATTAGGTTCACCTGCTACTCTGCACACCAGACAGAGAACCTGCAACATTTCAAGTCATAAGCTCTCCTGGTAGAGGTCTTACGGGAGGCTAGCAGGATGTTTTCCACTTTTTCCGCGAGGTTGAAAGAGGCTAAGGTCATCCTTTCAGCAGCCATGCTGTCAGTGATAGGGACCCCATGTTGGGGTGCAGGGGGATCGGAGTCTCAACTGACACGTGGAGGAGTAACAGGAACCACGGCTGCCTGGGCCACTGTGGAGCCACCAGAATCAGCGACGCTGTGTCGCGAAGAACCTTGAAGAGTGTTTTGGCAATCAACGGTAAGGATGGGAAGGCATACACGAGGCCTTCCGACGATGGGATGAGGAACTTATTTGCCGCTACCCAGGACAGGTGGGGCTACCGGGGATAGAAGTGAGCCAACTGGTAGTTGTCCGGGCTGGCAAAGAGGTTTACCCATGAGGTCTCCCGGAGACAAAAGAGACGGTTGGCTACTCTGGGATCCAGCTGCCATTTGTGTGGCTGGAGGACCCTGCTGAGTCCGTCTGCCAGAGCATTGTCCTAGCCTGGTAAGATATACCGCTCGCAGGAGTAGTCCCTGTTGAACCACATGTCCCCCTGCTTGTTCACATAAAACATTGCCACCTGATTGTCTGCTTGGAACAGCACTGGCTGGTGTCTCAGGCAGTGACAGAATGCTCGGAGGGCCAGATATATTGCCCAAAGCTCCAGGAGGTTGATCTGCTGGATGCCCTCGGCTTGAGACCAGCTGTCCTGGGTGAAGAGTTCTTCGCAGTGGGTTCCCCATCCCAGCAGGAAGGCGTCCATAGTGAGGACCCTTAGAGGGCTTGGGGTTTGGAAGGTGTCAGGGATTTTGCTACCAAGTTAGAGATTCTGCCAGTTGGCAGGTCACTGAGACTGTCTTGAAGACGGCCGGTGGCCTGCATCCACTGGTCCCGAAGGCACCACTGAGCGGCCCTCATGTGCAGACGAGCGTCCAGTATGACATTGACAGTCGAGGTCATGTGCCCGAGTAGGCACAGCGGAAGCCGAGCTGACACAGAGAGATGATGTTGCACATCTCCGGCCAGTGCCCTGAGATGGTCTGCCCAGTCCAGGGGAAGGAAGGTTTTTGCCTGAAGAGTGTCCAGCCTTGCTCCTATGAACTCCAGACATTGCGTCGGGAGGAGGTGGGATTTGGTGTAGTTTATCATGAACCCCAGATGTTGCAGGATCTGGATAATGCATGCTGTGGCCTGCTGCAGCTCTGTAGCTGTGTCTCCTTTTATGAGCCAGTCGTCAAGGAAGGGGAAGACAAATATCCCCTGGGAGACGGAGGAAGGCGGCTACTACTGCCAGACATTTGGTGAAGACCCTGGGGGCAGAGGCCAGGTCGAAAGTCCTGTACTGGTAGAGACTGCCTCCCACCATGCAGCGAAGGTACTGCCTGTGGTTGGGATTAATGAGGATGTGGGTATAGGCATCCTTCAGATCCAGGGAGCATAGCCAGTCTCCCTGCTGGAGGTAAGGCAGCAATGTTCCAAGGGAGGGCATCTTGAACTTCTCCCTCACCATAAACTTGAGACTGCGTCCTCCTGTGGGCTGCTGTCCTCCTTGGGGTCGAGAGGCTATGCTCAAGGAGTCAAAAGCTCCCCCCTGGCTGGGCCGGAGCCGGGGTCTGGGGCTTGAGAGCCTTCTGCTTACGAGGGCCTTGCCCATGTCCCTTAGCCTGTTGACCCTGCTGGGGAGGCCTGAAATTGTGGGTAACTTTTGTAAGCAGCCCCTTTCCTTTTTATCCAAGCCCTTCCATCAGGGAGAGGCAGCGGAGAGCTTGGTCCTCTCATCATGAACTCTGACTCCAACTCGGCGGCCTTGTCCGTCATGGATTTGCCAAATAGATTCTCCCCTTGGCATGGGACATCGACCAATTTGTCCTGAACCCATTGCTCGAGGTCAGAAGACTGTAGCTAAGCCTGGCGTCAGGCACCAATGCCCACATTGGCTACTCTAGCCGTCGACTCGAAGATGTCATAGGCTGCTCAAGTCATTAATTTGGAGCACTCATGGACAGCCTTGGACAGGTTCCTGAACCGCTGCAGGGTTCCTCGGAGAGCCCAGCCGAGAACCTGCCGAGTTCCTTCACAAGGTCTCTCAGGTACATGCCCATGTATAGCTGGTAAGGCCTGGATCCAGCTGATGAACAGTGAGCCCTGGTAGCACTTTCTGCCGAGAGTGTCCAAGATGCAGGCCTCACAACCCAGGGGCACAGAGGAGTGCATCTTCTGGCTCTTGAGCTGACGCATGGCTGACTCCACCACCATGGAGTTGTGCAGCAGCTATGATTTCCGAAAGCCAGGACTCCAGCGGACCCAATACATTGAGTCGAGCCACTTGCTTATTACCAGCACTGATGCCAGTGTCTTCCAAATATGGAGCATTAGTCATTCCAGGATGGGTAGGATGGGTACTGTGAGCGATTCCCTCAGCAGGGCCTCGTACTGGAGGATTTCTAATTCTTCCGTCTTAAGGTCCTCCTCCAATTCCGTCAGGAATGCGAGGGCTTTTGACATATCCTGCACGAAGTCAAGGAAAGCCATGTCCTCGGGCGGGGACTGATGCCAGGGCTCTGATGGTGGACAGTCCGAGGGGACATCACAGTGGTGTCTGGTGTCTGGGGACTCCTCATCCTTGGTCTCTCACTCCAAGCATTCGGAGGAAAACTCGAGGGAAGGGCGGCTCACGGGCTCAGCGCCAGAGCCCCGCCCGTGCCCCACGGAGGCCCCGCAGCTGGTGCCATGAGTGCTAGCCAGGGAAGACCTCAGTCCCGTCGAGTGGGACCTGGAGCAAGACCTAGGCCAAGGATCAACTCGAGGCCAAATGGTCTTGAGGATCGGCTCGGCCTCTGGGGAAGTCCTTGATGTCGAGGGCCCAGTGGTCTGGGCGGAGGAACTGGAAGTACCGGATAGCAACACCTGCTGCTGGTCCATGAAGACAGTCAGACTGCGCTTCAGGGCCGCCATCCTGGATTCAAGTCCAGAAGGCTCCGCAGCCATTGGTGCGGGCACTGAGAAACTCGGGCCCAGCATCATTTTCCCCAAAGGGAAGTCTTCAATGAGGACAGGCTGTGGCAACCGAGACCGATCTGCGGTAGACTCCTTTCGGGCAATCTTGGTAGGCCACTCCCGCTCCGATCCCTCCAACAGCCGTTGAGGACTGCAGGACCTGGTCCGGAGCTTACCTGACCCGTCAGAGCCATCCAGAGACGCTGCCTTCGAGGGTTTCTTCTTCTTCTTGTGCTCTCTCGAGGGAGACCCCCTTTCTGAAGAGCCACGGTGCCAGCTGGGGTCTGCAGTGGTGTCACGGGATTCTGCAGTTTCAGACGGGGCCTTGGCCTTCAGAACTGGGAACACCGGGAAGAACTTGTGCTGCTTCTGACAGCTCTTGAGGGCCTTGGTGGACATCTTTTTACACAGAATACAAGCCATGGGGTCGTGGTCTGGCCCTAGGCAGTGTAGGCAGCAGTCATGTGTGTCAGTGAGGGACATTATCTTGGCAAACCGATCACACTTCTTAAGCCAATGGTAGCCATGGGGGAAAAAAGTACCCCAGCGAGTGCCAGATGGAAAAAAAAGATGACACGAAGGCGCCAAAAGGAAGGAAAAAACAAAAGACTTGAGACTCGATGCTGGGACAGCGGGTTCGGGTGGAGGAAAGAGTACCAGTGCATAATCGGAGAAAGTTTGAAACTCAGGTCGAGAAAAAAAAAACAACTTTTTCTGGGGGAAAACAGACAGATGTCTGAAGGGTCCTGGGGAAAAAGGGAGATTAAGAAAGATGGTACCTACCTGGAGTGGTGGGTTTACCCCTAAACAAAGACATGGGGAGGGGTGGCCTGCACAGAGCGACAGGTGCACCTACTCTTGCCATCTTGCTGGGCAGACTAGATGGACCATGCTGGTCTTTATCTGCCGTCATTTACTATGTTACTATGTTACCCTTGGGCAGGAAGGATAACAGGAATGCGTGGTGGAACCTCCCAAAGACTTTCTTTGAAAGCTGGGGAGATACTTCCTCGAGGGCTCTGTCAGCACTGACATCACTCATATGTGAGGACTGACTTCCTGCTTGTTCCCAGAGAAGAAACAAACACACAAATCTACTAACACAGCCAAAGGCATACACAAAAACCAAATAAACAAACTCCAAGCGAGCACTCTCACTTGCAGCTCCAGGCATATAGAACTCCCTACCAGAGGATATTAGAGCAATGGAGAACATTAAGAACGTTCAAAAAAAGCTAAAAACATTCCTGTTTATTGAACATTTCGGCAGCATCACTTAACAGCAAACACACAATGAAAGACCATGGCCTAAACTCACAAACAGAACCATAACATTTCCCTTCCCTTCCTCACTGCAAACACCATATGATGTTCCAACACCATCATCCTGGCTTCCCACTCAGGAGTTGCAGCCTTCAACATGGGCACTGATGTGACCAGTTCCAGCGTTGGTGAGGAGAGGGCGTCTTCGACAGAACGAGCCTTGGGGAGGGGGGGGGCCATGCTCTTTTGCTGGAAGACTCGGCATCTGTTCTGGGCACCTTCGCTGGCCGCTCCCACTCAAGACTCCTCAGATACCCTCCGGGGACTGTGAGACCTCGCACAGGACTTGCTTTGTGTATCTGATTTCCAGAAAAAGGTCCGTGAGGATTTCTTCTTGAGCTCTCCCTCCAGGGAGTCCTTGTCAGAGCGTACACGGACTCAATAGGGCACCGCGGGGGCTTTACGTGACTCCGAGGATCCATGCAGGGCCTTAGAGTGCGAGGCTACAGGGGATACCGGGGCTGTATCTGAACTGTGGGAGAAATCGTCCTGCTTCTGCCGATGACTTTGGATGGCCTTCGCAAACATCTTTTTACACAGGGCGCAAACCTCTGGGTCATGGTCGGCATCTAGACACCGGAGGCAACAGTCGTGTGTACCAGTTAGGAACATGTTCTTTGCACACCAATCACACTTTTTGCCCCAGTGGGTTCAAAAAGGACCCCAGTGAGTTTGAAGACCCTTGACGCAGCCAGCGGTTAGAAAAGGGCATGAAACCGTGTCGGAGAAAAAAAACAACACAAACAAAACTAAAAAAGGTTCCAAGCCTTGAAGCTGAGACTCAGAAGCAGGAAAGGGACCGGTGCTAACCAGATGAAGAATGTACTTAATGCACAAAAAAACCCCAACTTTTTTCCAGGGGGAACAGAGACGGATGTCTGTAGGGCTCCACGGAAAAAAGGGAGACTAAGTAAGACAGCATCCTTGGGCGGGAAAGAGACCAGGCATGCGTGGTGGTATCTCCCAAAGGCCTTCTTTGAAAGATGGGAAGATGCTTCCGTTGGGCTCCGTCGGTGCCATCACCCACATGTGAGGACCGACTTCCTGCTTGTTCCTGGAGAATCAGGAGCCCCCAACAAGGACAATGACAAAGTCAAAGCCCTGGTACTTGCCCCGAGAACCCCAGGCAAAGGATCCATGCCGGGTTCAGCTCTATTCCCAGGAAACTGTTTTACTGGCTTTTGCAGCACTGTGTTTAAGGTGGCTGGCAGGCAGATCCCTCTAAGAGCCTTCTGCGATCTTCGGGAGGGAGCAGGGGGAGGGGCGCAGAGGAGGAGGGATGGGACGCTGAGGTTGTGTGAGGCTGCTGCACTCTTCCAGATCCTTCCAATTTTGTAGCTGCTCAATAGGCTATTATCATGAAAAGGGTGTGGATCTGAACCAATTTTCCCTCCTCCTATAGCTACCGAAAAGACAGTAGTCTAAGTGGAGCCTCCCACATAACGCTCAAGTGAGAGTGTCACTCTCAAAGTGGTCTGTCATGAGCATTTTTATCAATCTTTTCCTCTCAATTCTTCAGATTTTCTTCAGAAAGGAGAAAATCCATCCACCGTCTGCTGGAGACAAAGAAAAACTGAAGCAACTTCTGGTGGCCGAGGCGAATAGAGGCATAGATATCATTGAAACCTGGGCTTTTCATTGGTTCTTTGTCTCCACCAATCTGCTGGTAGGGGAACACAACCCACTTGTCTGGACTGGTCTAGCAGGACAATATGGAATGCCATTTAGCAATATAAACCATACAGGTCCAAATCTGGTTACAAAAAAACAGAACAAGCTATGTAAATAGGCTTCAGACAAGCATGGAACATAATGGAACTTTCAGCATCCTGAGATGCACACACTAATTCCACGAATTCTAATTCGGCACATTTTACCCTTTTTACAAGGGGCATGTACAATTAATTTCCATTATGTATAATATTCTCTGGACAAAGCAGAAGCAGAACACCAAGGACCAGGCCTACACGCAGGTGTGGTAATATACAGAAACACTTTATTAAAGGACCCAACTAAAAGGTTTCGGCCTGAGGCCTTCTTCAGGGGTCGCAAAGGGAAGCAACATGTAAAAAAAAGCAGAAAATTCTCCTCAATCCAGTATAGTTTCGTGAGGCAGCAGAACACACACCAGGCGGGGCATTTAACCAAGACAGCACCAAATGGCAGCTAGATTTCTCTCCCGAGCAGTGCGCTATAAAATCCCTCAGCATAACAGCCAAGTCACTCAGGCCAAAACTTTTTAGTTGGGTCCTTTAATAAAGTGTTTCTGTATATTACCACACCTGCGTGTAGGCCTGGTCCTTGGTGTTCCGCTTCTGCTTTGGCCTGTCTTTTGCAGATACCTTCTTCTCCTGTGGTTGTTAATATTCTCTGGAACCTTATTACATGCCATCTTTACTTACTTTGTATGGGTATCTGAAACAATTTGGTTTTCATGAAATTGAAATAATGTTTAAAAATAAACTACATACGGCTGGCTTATTGCATAGAGGAAAGGAGTTTGATTAATAGGTCAGACCTTTTGTTCCTCTGGACAAGCCAGGGCTCAAGATACAGCATTCCCAGTCCCTTGGAGGGAAGGGGAGAAAAGATAAAGATGTCCAACTCACCACAAAATGGCAACAAGTGGAGGGTAAAGCGTAGTTACTCACCTGTAACAGGTGTTCTCCGAGAACAGCAGGAATCAGGCCTCACATATGGGTAACATCGGTGCCGACGGAGTCCGCGCGGAGCATTTCCCCAGCTTTCAAAGAAACCCTTTGGTAATGCTGCCACCCAAGAGTGCCATCTTGTTCATTCAGATGACATAGCTAAGACGGCAGTCAAACAAAAAATAGAAGGACGGCAACTCCATGGGGAGGAGGGAGGGTCGTGAGGACTGATTCCTGCTGTTCCCGGAGAACACCTGTTACAGGTGAGCAACTACGCTTTCTCCAGGAACAAGCGGGAAGTCAGTCCTCACATATGGGACTCCCTAGCTCCAGGCTGTCGAGGACCAAACCATGACAGTGCCAATGGCAACCGGACGGGTGGCCATGAGATGCAGAAGGTGAGTCCCCGTTGAGAGATTCTGCAAGACCCTAGCATCCAGCAAGACTATCACTGCGGTAGCCTGAACTCAGAAGGGTCGGAGGACAGGAATTGACTACACTCTTAGAATATTACGCAGCACTGCCTGACCAAAGGCACTGTCCTTCCAGGATTCGCTTTCCAGTGTGCTGTGAACGTGTGAATGGATGACCAAGTGGCGGCTCTGCAAATTTTTGTCACCGGCACAGAACGGAAGGGGGCCACTGATGTAGCCTCACTCAATGCGCTGTTATCCGGTGCTCCAGGGAGAGGCCCGCCCACTTATAGACGAGGGCAATGCAGTCTGTCCCCCAAGAGGATAGGGTATGCTTGGTTACAAGGACATTCAGTCTGCTGGAGTCATAGGACACGAAAAGCTGAGGTGCTTTGCGGTGGCCCTGGGTCTGCTGCAGATAGAAGGACAGGGCCTGTTTACAATCCAGTGTGTGGAGTATGAGCTCCTCCCTGCCAGCATGAGGCCATGGGTAGAAGGTGGGGAGTACGACCTCCTAGTTGAGGTGAAATGGGGATACCACCTTCGGGAGGGACAAGATGAGTGTTGTGATGGTGAAAGCCCTATGGAAAGCCTGAAAGGGGATGAAAATCCTGAAGTCCCCATTGAAGGCAATGATAATGCACTGCTACAAGGAAAACTCAGCCTATGTCAGAGAAAAAGGCAGTTCCCTGTAGGAAGCAAACCATGCCCTAGTGCAAGGGTGGAGACTAACCCCCATTCTGATTGGTCACAAGGAAGCAGGAAGCCAGGGTTAAAAACCACGTGCAGAGGGAAGGAAGGAAGACCTGAGGGGAGACCTGAGGAGAGACCTGGAGACAGAACCGATTGGAGAACCCACAAAGACGTTGGTCAGGGAAATATCCAGAGGGCCAGTTGGAAGGCAAGAGAAAGCCAAGACCAGAGTCTGAGACCAGAGAGTCCAGGCAGAATAGCCTGTGTGAGAGAAGGTGCCAAGGGAAAGGCACGCACTCAGACAAAGCCAGCATTCAAAGGTAAAAGCACAGACAATTGGAGAAGCCGTGCAGGCCAGTCAAACAGTTGCTACAGCTGGGAGGATTGGAGAGGTGGAAAGAGCACCAGTGCTGACACAGAGAAACAGCCTCAAGGTAAAACTGACCATTTTATATCTGATAAATTGGCAAAAGAGATAAAGGCTAGTTTTGTTGAGCAGGAGCTGGAACCCTCCCCCTCTACTGTGAAACGTTGGATTGAAAGCCTAGTACCTGCTGAAAACTTCAGACCAGATAACTCTGACGTTTGTGAAGCTTCTAAATTAAGGGCACTGCAGAGACTATTCTCTAGTGAGAGGATTCAAACCCCTAGTACTAAAACACCTGAAAAGGCTGACTTGCTGTGGGATCACTTCCACCAGTTTCTAAAGAGAGAAAAGCTAAAAGAAGTCCCCACGTATGAGAAAGACTTTGGTAATTCTAATGGCATTGAGGAAATGCAGATAGAAACCACTGTGCCTGAATGTGATGATTTTCCTATACCAATGGACTGTTTGACTCACAAGAATACCACAGTAAGAAAGTGAAACAGGAGAGAGTTTTAAAAGCCTTTTAATAAGGTAGCTTTTACCTGTGACTCAGAAGAAAGCAGTGCTGTGCTGTATTCAGTGTTGAGAGTAACGGAGTTTGGGAAGACGTTGTTTGGTGAAAGTGAAACCAGCTGTGTTTAATTCTGCTGCAGTATAGTGTGTGACCATACGGAGCAGTGCAGAGAACAGCAGAGAAGAAAAGTTTTGTTTTTCATTTCTCCTGGTTTTTCCTGCGTTCATCCTTTCATTTGGAGAAGTTATCCTAGTGCATTTGTTGTGTTTTGAACCTCCGCGTGCCTTTGAAAATCCCCATTGTATAAATAATAAAAATCTTGCAAAGCCTTACCACCTGCCTCAACTACAATTCATTCCTACAGAGTAAAGAACTTTTATTCTAAAGGATAATAAGGCCGCCTATCAGCTGTCAGCCTCTTGGCCCAGCCGGTGGGTGTCGCAGTGTGGAGCACTATCCTGTTCTTGAAGAGCCTGGAGTATGGGGGGGTCCGCCACCAGTGCTTGAAGCTCGCTGACTCTGTAAGCTGAAGTCAGGGCCACCAAGAAGGCCACCTTCCAAGATAGGTATCTAAGGTGGCAAGTGACCAGTGGCTTGAACGGTGGCCTAGTCATCTGGGAGAGGACCACGCAGAAGTCCCATTCTGCTGCCAGAGGGCGGGACAGGGGGCTTGGAAAGCAGAAGGCTTCGCAGGAAATGGGAAACCAGGGGCTGGCTGGATAAGGGCTTTCCTCCTACTGAGTGGTGGTGAGCGACTATGGTCCTCAGATGCACCCGGACTGAGTTAGATTTCAGCCCTGCGTGACAGTATTTATTTATTTAACTTTTCTTCTATACCGCGCTATTCATATCAGTGCGATGTACATCAAACAAAATCTTATACCATGCAGTCGGACCACATAGTATTTACAGTGAACAAGGATTAAAACTTGGATATAACTGGGGGGTAACTTTCTACAGTTTATTTACACTGATGTCTATACTTTCCTGCTGTAGTCTATTCGGGGCTGGACAGGTTGGGCTGGCTAACCGTTATCTTGCTGGGTATGTTATTGGGGGCACTAGATGACTGGTGAGAGTGCTCGCTGACTGGTTTCTACTGCTGGTTTCTGGGGAGTGTCTTATGAACAGGTGATGCTTAAGTGCCTTTCTGAATTGGGTCAGGTTAGTGATGGCACGCATGTCTGTGGGGAGGGCATTAAGAACATAAGAACATAAGATATGCCATACTGGGTCAGACCAAGGCCCATCAAGCCCAGTATCCTGTTTTCAACAGTGGCTAATCTAGGTCATACGTACCTAGCAGTATCCCCAAAAGTCAAAGGTTCCACAATGCTTGTATTGGGTCAAGCATTGATATCCTGGGTCCCTTTTTAATAATGGTTTATGGACCTTTCCTCCAGGAACTTGTCCAAACCTTTTTTAAACCCAGCTATACTAACAGCTCTTACTACATCCTCTGGTAACAAACTCCAGAGTTTGATTACACGTTGAGTGAAAAAATATTTTCTCTTATTTGTCTTAAATAGTTTATTTCATTGCATGTCCACTAGTCTTTCTATATTCTGATAGCGTAAACAATTGATCTACGTTTACCCGTTCCACTCCATTCATTAATTTATAGACCTCTATCATATCTCCCCTCAGCCGTCTCTTTTCCAGGTTGAAGAGCCCCAACCTTTGTAGCCTCTTCATAGGAGTTGCCTTCCATCCCCTTTACCATTTTGGTGGCTCTTCTCTGTACATTTTCTAATAACGCTATATCCTTTTTAAGATACGGCGACCAGAATTGCACACAATATTCAAGGTGCGGTCGTACCATGGAACGATACAGAGGCATTACAATATCCTTTGTTTTATTTTCCATTCCTTTCCTTATGATACCTAGCATTCTATTTGCTTTCTTGGCCGCTGCTGCACACTGGGCGGAGGGTTTTAACATGTTATCCACGATGCCTCCTAAATCTTTTTCCTGGGTGGTGCTTCCCAATGTGGAACCTTGCATCGTGTAACCATAGTGTGGGTTGTTCTTTCCTAGGTGCATAACGTTGCACTTGTCCACATTAAATTTCATCTGCCATTTGGATGCCCAGTCTTCCAATTTATCCAGATCCTCCTGCAGTTTTCCACAGTCCTCTTGGGTTTTAACAACTTTAAACAGTTTTGTGTCATCTGCAAATTTGATAACCTCACTCGTTATTCCCTTTTCCAGGTCATTTATGAATATGTCAAAAAGTAGCGGACCCAGTACAGATCCCTGGGGTGCTCCACTATTCACCTTTTTCCATTGGGAAAATTGGCCATTTAGCCCTACCCTCTGCTTTCCATCTTTTAACCAGTTCCCGATCCACAATAGTACACTGCCTCCTATCCCATGACTTTTTAGTTTTGCCAAAAGTCTCCGATGAGGGACCTTGTCAAAGGCTTTTTGAAAGTCCAGATACACTATATCAACCAACTCACCTTTGTCTACCTGTTTATTCACACCTTCAAAAAAACATATCAGCTTAGTAAGACAAGATCTTCCTTGTCTAAAGCCATGTTGGCTGTCTCCCATTAGGCCATGACTATTTACATGCTCTGTAATTTTGTTCTTTATGATGGTTTCTACCATTTTCCCCGGTACTGATGTCAGGCTCACCGGTCTGTAATTTCACGGATCACCCCTGGAACCCTTTTTAAAAATTGGTGTTACATTGGCAATCCTCCAATCTTCAGGTATTACAGATGATTGTAATGAAAGTTCAGAGATTACTAATAGCAGGTCTGCAATCTCATATTTCAGTTCTTTCAACACTCTTGGATGTATACCTTCCTATCTGCGCACTACAGGGCGAACCTGTGCCACTTAAAGGTGTAAGCCCTCCTCATGGAGTGCTTCCTAGAGGCTAGCAGGATCTCCTCAACCTCTTGTAGTAGGTTGAGCGGGGCCAAGGCTACCCTATCAGCAGCAAGGCCGTTAGAGTCAATGACCCCCACATTGGGGTGTAGAAGGCAGCCCTCCTCCTGAGTCAAGAGGTCTGGGGCTCGACCCAGAGGTACTGGGAGTGTCATCGCCAAAGAGAGCAGTAGTGGGAACCAGGGTTGCCTGGGCCACCTGGGGGCAATCAGTATCACTGATGCCCTCTCGTTCTGAATTTTGAACAGTCTTGGCAACCAGGGAAGTCGGTGGGAATGCATATAGCAGTCTCTCGACCAGGAGATCAGGAACGTGTCTGCTGCTACCCTCTGTGGGTGTGGCAGCCTGGAGCAGAAGCGAGCCAGATGCGCATTGTTTGGAGAGGCAAAGAGGGCCATCTCGGGCCAGCCCCAAAGGCGGAAGAGCTTCTCTGCCACTGCACGGTTGAGACACCACTCATGAGGGTGCAGGACTCTGCTGAGTCTGTCTGCCAGGTAGTTGTCCTGGCCCAGGAGGTAGACTGCTCGCAGAAGCATGCCATTGCACACTGCAAAGCGGAGGAGGGCTACAGCCTCCTGGAAGAGGGAGTATGAGCCTGTGCCCCCCCTGCTTGTTTATATAGAACATTGCGACCTGGTTGTCCATCTGGACCAGCACAGGTCTGTTCCGCAAGAGAAAGCGGAATGCATGTAGGGCAAGGGATACTGCCCGGAGTTCGAGGAGATTGATCTGCAGTAGAGTCTCCTCCCTGGACCAGCAACAGAGTGCGGTGAGGTCCCCAGCCCTGGAGAGAGGCATCTGTGGTACTCTGCAGAGGAGGTCCAGGTTTTGCCACAAGTAGAGGGATCTCACCAGCTGGCGGGAGATTCTGAACCTGTCCCGGAATCAGCCCGTGGCCTGGGTCCACTGAGAGCACAGGCACCACTGGGCTGTCCGCATGTTCAGGTAGGCTAGGGGTGTGACATGAACCGTAGAGGCCATGTGTCCCAGCAGGCAGAGGAGAAGGCGAGCCAGCACCGTTCTGTTGGTTGGACCTCCCCTGCCAGCTGTTTGAGGTGTTCTGCCCTGTCCTGAGGGAGGAGGGCTCTGGCCCATACCATGTCCAGCTGAGCACCGATGAACTCTAGGTCTTGCACCAGAGAGAGATTTGATTTGGGGTAGCTGATGATGAACCCCGGGGTGCTACAGGATGAGGATGGTACGTTCTGTGCCCTGACTGGCCACTGAAGCTGTGCCACCTCTGATGAGCCAGTCGTCCAAGCAGGGGAAGACAAACACCCCTTGTAGACGCAGATGGGCGGCTACCACTGCTAGGCACTTTGTGAACACTCTTGGCAAGGAGGCAAGGCTGAAGGGAAGTACCCTGTATTGGTAGTGGCCTCCCTCTACCATGAATCTCAAGTATTGCCAGTGAGATGGGTGGACCAGGATGTGGGTGTAGGCATCCTTTAAGTCCAAGGAGCAAAGCCAGTCTCCCTGGTGGAGGTAGGGCAGCAGTGTCCCAAGGGAGAACATTTTGAACTTCTCCCTCACCAGGAACTTGTTTAGGTCTCAGAGGCCTGAGACCCCCGGCTCTTTTGGGGACAAGAAAGAACCTTGAGTAGAAGTCCTTGCCCCACAGGTGATGGGGAAAAGGCTCTACTGCCTTGTCCCTTAGTAGACCTGCTAGCTCTGAGAGCAAGAGGGCCTGGTGAAGGAGAGGTCACACTGGCTCTCCTGGAAAATGCCCCAGGAGGTAGCAGCTGGAAGCGAAGGTGGTAGCCCTCCTTCACTACCCAGAGCACCCCCACTGGTCCGAGGTGACTTTAGGCCACCTGTGGGCTGGTAAGGGTCTCCCAGGGGGAGGGAGGCCCCGCCCTGGGAGTCAAAAGCTCCCACCAGGTTGAAACAGAGCTGGTGTCTGCGGTTTGGAAGCCTTAGGCCTCTTGGGTCCGTGTCCCTGGCTCTTGGGCTGGGATCCCTGCTGCTGCTGGTTGGGAAGGCTTGGTAGTGATGACTCTGATGGAAAGAGCCCTTCTTCCTTGAGAAAGTTGGCCTTTTCCCCCCAAGGTTTTCTTATGGGGAAGGATAGAGGTCTTCTTTGAGAGCCTCTGCCTGGTCACCACCTCGGCCTCAATCTCGGCCACCTTGTCGGCCATAGGTTTCCCAAACAGGTTCTCCCTGGTGCAGGGGACATCCAGCAGCTTTCCCTGGACCCATTGCTCAAGGTCCAATGTCTTCAGCCAGGTCTGGCACCAAGCACCAATGCCTGTGGCTGTTGCCTCGAACTCATCGTAGGCGGCCCAGTACAGGAATTTACAGCAGTCCCAGATGGTGGCCACCAAGGTATGGAACTATTGCAGGGGTTCCCCGGTGAGCCCTGCTGAGAAGTCAGCGAGCTCCTGATTGAGGATCTTAAGATACATCCCTATGTAGAGCTCATAGGTTTGTATCCAGCAGTCCGGCATGGACCACTGGAAACACTTGCGCCCTAGGGCGTCGAGGGCTCTGGTCGTTCTACCAGGGGGTACAGAAGAAAAAGTCTTCTGCATCGTTCTGCATCAAAGTCTTTTGCATCGAAGTCTTTGGCATCGAAGACTCCACCACCATGGAATTGTAGGGAAGTTGGGCCTTCTGGAAGCCTAGACTCCTCTTGACGTGGTAGATGGCGTCGAGGAATCGGCTGACCACCGGCACCAAGGCCAAGGAAACCCACATTCATACGAGCATCCATTCAAGGATGGGTTACACCAGCACCGACAGAGCCTCCTTTGGTGGAGACTTATACTAGAGGATCTCCATTTCTTCGGTCTGCGGGTCCTCTTCTGACTTGGTGGGGACCGAGAGGACTCGGGCCATGTCCCGGACGAAGCTGTGGAATGTCACGTCCTCGGGTGAGGAATGGCATCGAAGTTCCAAGGGAGACAGCTCCGAGGGGATGTCTCATGTTGAGAGGTCTCAGGGAGGCCTCAACATCAGTCTCCCAGTCTGACTCTGAGGGCGTCAAGAAGACGGAGGCTCAGAGCTCCCGCGCCTCAAGGCCTGCATCAAGGAATTGAGATCCCCTGACCGGTCTCGGGTCAGACTCAGTCTTGGGTCAGTCAGGGAGGATGGGCCACCCAAGGATTGAGGATTGAGGATGGGACCTCAATCAGTGCTGAGAGCTAGCCCAAGGCTGATAACGCTCGTAGCCCGGCTCAACGTCCAGGGACGCCACCGCAGTTCGGGGCCTGGTTGTCGGGGCAGATGAGGACAAATCTGACATCACCTGCTGCATGGTCAGGATGGCAGAGATACTCTGTTCCAGATCCGCCATTCTGGCCTCGATGCCAGAAGGCTCCACAGCTTTCCGCGCAGGCACCAAGGGTTTCGGGCCCGGGCTCTGACAAGCACGTCCCCAACGAGGACCGTGGCTTCAGGGATCCTCACATGGTCACCACCGACTGAGGACTCCTTCCTAGAGATCTTAGGGGGCACAGCTCAGAGTTGCCCTAGTCCCACCATGGGACCTTATCGGGTTTCCCATGGGAGGTGCTCGGCTTCGGGCTTGGTGTCAGAGAAGCTGGAGCAGAGCCAGACCGCGGAAACAACTTCTCCCACAACTCCGACCTTTTCTTTTGGTCTGAGAAGTCATGGCCTGACACAGGTAGCAGGAGGTACTGTCGTGATCCAGGCGAAGGCAGTGCAAGCAGCAGTCGTGGGCGTCTGTAACAGACATAATTTGACTGCAACGATCACAATTTTTAAAGCCACCAGGAGCCATGGTGGATCACACTCGGAAGGGGTTGACGACTCCCGGGCAAAAAAGGGCATGAACACCGGTCAAGGCAAGCCTCAATGAAAAGAGTGAAAGGAGCCGGGGACAGCACCGGCTCGAGGCAGGAAGAGAACCAGTACGAAAAACCGGGAAAAACTCCACTAAGAGGATAATTTTTAAGGAATATTTCCAGAGAAGCAGGACATGTGTTTGTTGGGCTCCGCAGAAAAAAGGAGACTGAGCAAAATGGCACCCTTGGGCGTGAAGGGGACAACGTATGTGTGGTAGCATTCCCAAAGGCTTTCTTTGAAAGCTAGGGAAATGCTCCGTGCGGACTCAGTCGGCGCCGACGTCACCCATATGTGAGGATTGACTTCCTGCTTGTTCCTAGAGAATTCTGCATACTCCTAACACAAGAAAAGCATGGTAACTCATACGGAGTTCAGGCCTATTTTAAAGCGCGCTTGCCTTTTCTTTATAAAATAAGGATGTATGGACATGCTGGAACCTAGGAACGGCAATTTTATACCTGCTCTCAGGCAGGCATACCTTATCATGCTTAAATTGATCACCTGATGCACCTAAGTCATAGTATTTTATACCTGATGTGCGTCAGTGGAGGCCATGCCTACTGTCCACCCAAGCACCGCCCCTATGGCGCTTACTTATGGCTAATAGCACCCATCACTGTATATTCTGCCTAAACGTAACTTGCCAAGACAGGTGCTATAAAGATACCTGAACGTAGTGGAATAAAGCGTACCCCAAGGCGAAGCTGACCGCCCTGTATTTTGAGGCGAGCTGCCCACTAAAAATGGCCCACATCAGCACCTGCCTCATATGGTGTATTTATACCCTACTAATCGCATGTAACTGCAACCATGTTTATCAATATCATGCTATGTTACTATGGAGGCCAGTACACCTCTATTACCCAGTCATACTCACACCTGAAATTTTACCTAACTCACCACCAACTACACACTGGCCAGCAACGCCATCACACAACCAAGACGAGAACGCACCACTCATAAACGCCCCAGTGAGCCCACATACTAGATCACACAAGGGGAGGAGCCGTAGGGGAACCGTTAAACAAGGACCTAAGTTAAAAATCAGCTCTAATGCCAGCGAGCCCATACCAACCACAATATCTTTTATGCTTATAAACGCAAGATCCATCCGAAACAAGACACACATCATATACAACATCCTCACAGATATACAACCCGATATTCTATGTATCACAGAAACATGGATCACTGATGCAGACTCAGCCATCATCAATCAAATTGTGAAGCCAGGATACCGGATCTTCAATTGTCCCCGTGACAGAAAAAGGGGAGGAGGAGTAATCATCCTTGCTAAGGACTCCTTTGCCCTAGCAACCACGTCCCAAAGCACAGACACCAGTATTGACATACTCAGAGTAGAAAATAAATCCATGGCGATATGTCTTATTTACAGACCGCCATCAGCTCCCTATGAGACCCTGGCAGATGCGCTGGAAGTTATCACCACCACTGCGATCAAGAAACAGCAAATCATCCTCGGCGACCTAAACATGGCATCGGTCCCAACAGCTCAAACAGAAATCTTTCATGAAACCATGACCCAACTCGGCTATGAACAAATAATCTGCGGGGCCACCCACGCCAAAGGCAACATATTGGACATGGTGTTTTTACCCACCAAGCACCACGGGGTGCGAAAACCCAATGTACACATAACCCCAGTACCATGGTCTGACCATCACCAAATTGAGTTCACATTACTCCTTTCCACCATCCATGAACATACATCACACAATCCAACTGCAAGCCAAAAAAGGAGATTCCAGAAGTACGACAAACCAACACTGGTGTCATCCATAGCAACGCACATAAATACGGATCTCAGAGACATGGACACGCTAGTAAGCCAATGGAATGAAGCCATTGAAGCAGTATCTGTCGCAACACAGACGCACCCAAGAAACCCACCCAGAAACAAGAGCGAACCATGGTTCTCCCCAGCACTCCGCGAGCTCAAGAAATTACTACGGAAACAAGAAAGGAAGTGGAGACGCCATGCAACCGAGGACCATAAGATTGCATACAACAAAACTCTGGCTGAATACAAGAATGCAATCAATCTTGCGAAAAGAACTCACCACACCAACACGCTTAATAAAGCTCTCAATCGACCCAGGGAACTCTTTGCGCTGGTCAAATCACTCACGAGGAATACACAAGAATCTAATACTTTTGGGGAGATGTCTGCACAAATCCTGGCAGACCATTATGCAAGTAAACTCAACCCTCAAACCAGAAGCATAATAACACTGACTCCTGAAGATCCCTCACAAGATCTAAATACGGGCACCATGCTACAAACAACTAACCCCACTGGAAGCCCTACACTCTACCACGAGTGGGCTGCATTCACTAAACTAGATGAGAAGCAAATTCTAGGCGTAATCACTGCATTAAGGACCACTACCTCCCCACTGGACCCCTGCCCAGCGGCATGGGTCAAGGGTGCAAAGCAGGATCTTGCACAAATCATCACCATCATAGTGAACCAATCTTTACAACAAGGAATAATGCCAACACACCTCAAAAAATCAGTCATCAGACCCATACTGAAAAACAAATCACTCAACAAGAATGATCCAACATCATACCGCCCGGTATCAAGCATATCATTCCTTGCCAAGATCACTGAAAAGGCAGTGCAGCAACAACTTCAAGACCACATAGATGACACCAACGCATTGGACATCCACCAATACGGTTTCCGACAACATCATGGTGTCGAAACCCTCCTATTAGCCCTGATGGACAAACTTCTCATAGGTCTTGAGAACAGAACCAAAATGTTCATGCTCATATTCATAGATATATCTGCCGCTTTCGACACAGTGCATCATCCCACTCTCTTGAAAAGACTCGATGCATTAGGCATTAGAGGAATCCCCCTGAAATGGTTCGCCTCATACATTACAGACCGAATGCAGCAAGTTCACTTTGGCGATGAAACAGCGACGCCATTCCCACAAACTCAAGGCATCCCGCAGGGCTCGGCACTATCTTCGCTCCTGTTCAACCTGTATCTGAGACCAGCCTGTGAAATCTTCAAGAACAACGACATCAGTTACCATATATATGCTGATGACATTATGCTCTATACCCAATTGGATGTAGATCACCCAAACATCAGCCAGCTCGAGAAATGCCTTGACGAGCTACAAACCTGGTTGCGACGCAACAATATGTCCACAAATCACAAGAAAACTGAAGTGATGTGCATATCCAGGAAAACGGACTTCAACCCACCACCAACAATAACCATGAACGGCAATGTATACGCAACAAAAAAAGAAATTAAATACCTTGGAGTGACGCTGGACTGCAACTTAAAGATGGAGAAGCATCTTAGAATTACAAATCGGGTCATTTTCCATAAGTTAAGAATTTTACAACCTCTCCGTTCTATCTTAGATCATGCGGACTTCCGCACCGTAGCGCAAGCCCTCATCATTCCTCACATAGACTATTGCAACGCCATACTTCAGGGGCTCCCTAAAAAGACCATCAGTATCCTCCAGTTGGCGCAGAATGTGGCAGCTAGAATCATAACGGGAACAAGACTAAAGGATCACATCACACCTACTTTAATTGACCTGCATTGGCTCCCAATCAGTGCCCGAATACAGTATAAAATCATAGTTACCACATTCAAGCTCCTCCATAACATCGCGCCCTCTTACCTCGGCTCACTTGTGTCAGCCCAAACAAATAACAGGAGCAGACGTTCCCCGAGCCTCAACACCCTACTGGTCCCCGGCCGCATGAGGCACGTCAATGTCCAGACCAGCAACCGAGCATTCTCGTTCATAGCACCTCAACTCTGGAACAAGCTACCAGTAGATCTAAGAGCGTGCAGTGACTTAATGGTCTTCAGAAAACAACTCAAGACGTACCTATTCCAGTCACACTTCAACACTACATAATCTCAATGCTCTCGGTTCATTGAATCCACAAAGCAAATTGTATGAATCATGTCAGCAATGAGATCGCCACCAATAGACACACTGATGTGTGAATATGTATCTGCTTGTGTAAATATGTAACTTCTTTTGTAAATACTAATTGTAAATATTCCCTTCTCAATTTGTCTAAACCTTATCCCTGTGTGCTGTGAACTGTACTTTTCCCACTAATCATACTGTGTGCTGTGAACTGTACCTCTTCCACTAATCATCCTGTGTATTGTAAATTATGGCCAGTACAGCCACTCTTTTTCTGTGTTGGAATACCGCTGCTGATCGCTGGAAGTAGCGGGATATAAGTGTACACTAAATAAATAAAATAAAATAAATAAATAAAATTACTCTTACAGTGATTGCTATTCTGTAAACATACACATAAGTCCTACAAAATAAGGGCTTGCAAGCGTTTCTCAAACATACTGTCCTGCACACCCTATATGAATCACTCCCTTAGTGGTCAAATTTAAGAGCTCACAACTGCAGGGTTCCTGATGGAGCCTTACAGCTACTTATTCTGCTTTTCTGTACAGATGTTTTCTGCAATCAGAACTTCACAGCCAGCTATCAGTAACCTTTTCCAGCTCTTTCTACTTATTTCTATAGTACTACAGGGCATACACAGACTACAGAAACAAAAAAACAGTTTCCTGCTCCACCACTGTGATGTATGGTCTCTAGAATGCTGCTACAATGGCTGGGCTGCATTGGGAGGTGGTCACCAAATAGGGAGGGGGAAAAAACCAGATAGCTGTACATGAAAACTCACTGAATTAATGTAAACTACCAGCCCCCCCCCCCCAAAAAAAAGATCACATGAACTACTTTGATGCGTTACATCATGCACTCTTTTCCCAGAAAGTCTGTTGCTATCCCTTATTTCAAAGATACTGCCTGGGATGACATATATTCAAGCCTCATTCCATTCTAGCCAGCAAATATTACTACATGATGAATTATGCTACCAGCTCTTTCTTAATGATTAATTCAGTGTAACAGATAAATTTAAAAGCCACACAAAATTCTCTTCTAAACAATAATGTTTACTATCAACTACCATACTGCTACAATATCAAAGCTACCCCTTTAACGCCCCATCTCACTTACACAATCAGAATCCTTTCAATCCTTTCAAACACACAAAAAATGACCAAATGCTGAGATCTAGAGACTAGAAAAAAATAATTTGTGTTTCAGGAAAAGTGTGCAACAGGTGTATGTTAATTATAAAAGCACACACAAACACAAAAACTCTCAAAAGCTAGTCAATGTTTATTTTACACATCAAAGCGGACTAACAGGGCAACCAAATAAGGGTGATCTAAGCCTATTTTTCCAAATCTTCTTGCAAAGAAATTAAGGTGACATTTTACTAACTGGATAATGTCCTTTCCTTGAATCCTCTAGACCAGTCCAGGCAAGTGGATTGTGTCCCCCTACCAACAGAGGTGGACACAGAGAAAAAAATTCCAGAGGCTGCTTATTTATTTATTTATTTATAGTTTTTTCTATATCGCACTATTTGCCATCAGCGCGGTTTACAGATAACAAAGATTGTTCAATGAGGAAGGACCACATTGCACTTACATTAAACAGGTAGGTTAACATGGAGAACGGGGAAACTATATACAGATTGCGAACTATAATACAGGATGATAACAGTTGGTGGGTCAACTGACTTATGACTTCATACTGTTATAATTACAGATGCATCTAGGGACTGACTTCAGTATTCATACCCAAGCAGATGGTTGAGAACCCCTGCCCACACACAACCTCAGAGAGGATAACAAGACTCAACAAAACAAAGAACCACAACTATGTACATGATAGTCTTCTGACAGAAGACGTGTTTAGAGGTTATGGGCCTTCAGGGCCAACCACAGAGAAACACAGCAGACAACTAACAGGTCACAGGGGCGAGTCCTGGACTGGTCTAGCAGGACTCAAGAAAAGGACATTATCCAGTAATGTCTGCCGCCGACGAAGTAACACCCCCCCCCCCCCCACGGTGCTCCTGCCCAATCGGGGCAGTGGGAGAGCAGGAGAAAGCGGCCCGCCTCCATAAAAGCGGCGTCCCTCGCCTCCGGAGGGAGCCGCTGCTGCCGCCGACGAAGTAACACCCCCCCATGGTGCTCCTGCCCAATCGGGGCAGTGGGAGAGCAGGAGAAAGCGGCCCGCCTCCATAAAAGCGGCGTCCCTCGGGGGCGCGGCACAGAGCGGAACCCAACAAGGAGCAGACGGAGGTGAAGGACATCAGAACCGCAAGTAGAACTCTCACAGTACATCACACATTCCCCACCACCACACTCTCACTTCCACGACACACACCCCAATAGATCCGGCTCTCCCTCCACGGGACAGGCTCCCTCCACGGGACAGGCTCCCGCACCAAGACGCCCTACACAGATCCGGCTCGCCCTCCATGGGACAGGCTCCCTCCACGGGACAGGCTCCCGCACCAAGACGCCCTACACAGATCCGGCTTGCCCTCCACGGGACAGGCTCCCGCACCAAGACGCCCTACACAGATCCGGCTCGCCCTCCACGGGACAGGCTCCCGCACCAAGACGCCCTACACAGATCCGGCTCGCCCTCCACGGGACAGGCTCCCTCCACGGGACAGGCTCCCGCACCAAGACGCCCTACACAGATCCGGCTCGCCCTCCACAGGACAGGCTCCCTCCACGGGACAGGCTCCCGCACCAAGACGCCCTACACAGATCCGGCTCGCCCTCCACGGGACAGGCTCCCGCACCAAGACGCCCTACAAAGATCCGGCTCGCCCTCCACGGGACAGGCTCCCTCCACGGGACAGGCTCCCGCACCAAGACGCCCTACACAGATCCGGCTCGCCCTCCACGGGACAGGCTCCCTCCACGGGACAGGCTCCCGCACCAAGACGCCCTACACAGATCCGGCTCGCCCTCCACGGGACAGGCTCCCTCCACGGGACAGGCTCCCGCACCAAGACGCCCTACACAGATCCGGCTCGCCCTCCATGGGACAGGCTCCCTCCACGGGACAGGCTCCCGCACCAAGACGCCCTACACAGATCCGGCTTGCCCTCCACGGGACAGGCTCCCGCACCAAGACGCCCTACACAGATCCGGCTCGCCCTCCACGGGACAGGCTCCCGCACCAAGACGCCCTACACAGATCCGGCTCGCCCTCCACGGGACAGGCTCCCTCCACGGGACAGGCTCCCGCACCAAGACGCCCTACACAGATCCGGCTCGCCCTCCACGGGACAGGCTCCCTCCACGGGACAGGCTCCCGCACCAAGACGCCCTACACAGATCCGGCTCGCCCTCCACGGGACAGGCTCCCGCACCAAGACGCCCTACAAAGATCCGGCTCGCCCTCCACGGGACAGGCTCCCTCCACGGGACAGGCTCCCGCACCAAGACGCCCTACACAGATCCGGCTCGCCCTCCATGGGACAGGCTCCCTCCACGGGACAGGCTCCCACACCAAGACGCCCTACACAGATCCGGCTTGCCCTCCACGGGACAGGCTCCCGCACCAAGACGCCCTACACAGATCCGGCTCGCCCTCCACGGGACAGGCTCCCGCACCAAGACGCCCTACACAGATCCGGCTCGCCCTCCACGGGACAGGCTCCCTCCACGGGACAGGCTCCCGCACCAAGACGCCCTACACAGATCCGGCTCGCCCTCCACGGGACAGGCTCCCTCCCTCCACGGGACAGGCTCCCGCACCAAGACGCCCTACACAGATCCGGCTTGCCCTCCACGGGACAGGCTCCCGCACCAAGACGCCCTACAAAGATCCGGCTCGCCCTCCACGGGACAGGCTCCCTCCACGGGACAGGCTCCCGCACCAAGACGCCCTACACAGATCCGGCTCGCCCTCCACGGGACAGGCTCCCTCCACGGGACAGGCTCCCGCACCAAGACGCCCTACACAGATCCGGCTCGCCCTCCACGGGACAGGCTCCCTCCACGGGACAGGCTCCCGCACCAAGACGCCCTACACAGATCCGGCTCGCCCTCCACGGGACAGGCTCCCGCACCAAGACGCCCTACACAGATCCGGCTCACCCTCCACGGGACAGGCTCCCGCACCAAGACGCCCTACACAGATCCGGCTCGCCCTCCACGGGACAGGCTATCGCAACAAATACAGATCTCACCAAACAGCCTACAGAAGAAGACTTAAGAATACAGACATCACCCGAACAGAACATCACAAAAAAAAAAAAAAACCAACATGCATGCCACATACTTCCTCCCACTCTACCTACTCATCACACAACTCCTCCCACCAACCACACAACACTACTACCCACAAGCAAACACAACATGGCACCCACCAACTGTATGGCCATACTTAGAACCTCAGCGCACATACAAAGAGACACTCAGAACATCCCAGGCAAAGCGACCAAACAGACACAAATCAAACTCCCACGCCTGCACAAAGGAAGCACATGTAACAGCAACCTCCTCAACAAAGACAACAACAATTGAGCTCATAAACGCCAGATCCGTCTGCAACAAGATTCACACTCTTGTAGACCACATTGAAGAGCGACAGCCCGACATAATATGCATCACAGAGACATGGCTCAACCCGACTGACAATGTCCTACTCAACCAACTAGTACCGGACAACTACTCAGCATACAACTGCCCGCGCACACCCACAAGCGTGGAGGAGGAGTTTTGATAATAGCGAAAACGAAACTAAAGTTCAAGACACAGAGCCTCACCGATACCCAGCAATGTAACACAATTAGCATCAAGAACAAGAGCATTGCAATCTGCCTAACCTACAGAGCACCCAGAGCTCCACCCGACGAACTAGCCTTCACACTCGAAGAAGCCTGCACCATAACAACAAACAAACCAGCGCTGCTGATCGGAGACTTCAACCTCAAGTCCACCAATGTAAAAGACGCAGAGGCCTTCCTTCAAGCAATGTCCTCACTTCAATTCACACAGATAATCAATGCACCAACACACAGACATGGATCATCCCCAGACCTCATATTCGCATCCAATTACCTAACATCAAGAGACCTGATCTCTCCACCCACCATTACCCCAGTGCCATGGTCTGACCACTACCTAATCGAGACAAGGCTGCGGTCGCAAGAGGACCAGACAAACGAAAGAGCTAACATCTCACACACACAAAGACGATTCAAGTGTTTCGACAAGGACGAATTCATACAGGACACAATACAACATCTGAACCTTACCACAGACGACCTGGAGGAACAAGTTTCCAGCTGGAACAGCATTTTAGCCAACGCCGCCAAACCATCTGATGGCGGGACCAAGAAACAACACCACAACAAGAGACAAAACAAACCATGGTACTCAGCAAAAATACGACAGGAAAAGAGGGAACTCAGAAAGATTGAACGGAGATGGAGAAAAAACAAAGCAACTGCCGACCAGCATCTTTATCTAACAAAGCAAAAGCAATACAATGAACACATCAACCAATCAAAGAAGGAATTCCACACAAACATGATGATAAACACTTCCATCAACAAACCCAGAGAGCTTTTCGAAATAGTAAAAATCCTCACAAAAGAGCAAACAACAGAAGGGGAAGTACAGGTTGATCCACAGGAATTCGCCAACCACATCAAAAACAAATTCCACTCCACAGAACGAACAACGCCTAGTAGGACCACCAGGACGGACGTACACTCCAAAACCTGGGGCACATTCTCCGCACCCTCAACAGAACAGATATCCCACATCATCTCTACAATCAACACAAGCACTGCTCCTACAGACCCATGCCCAGTGTCATGGGTCAAAGCCACCAAATCAAGCCTCATCCCCACCATACATAAAATGGTACACGACTCACTCACTCAAGGCCTCATGCCAAAGCAACTAAAACTTGCCTCAGTAAGACCCACCACAAAGAAAACAACTCTCGACAAAAAAGACCCAGCAGCATACCGACCAATCTCCAGCATACCCTTCCTCGCAAAAATCATCGAAAAAACAGTTCAACTACAACTTCAGGATCACATCGACAAATACGAAACACTCGACGACAACCAACACGGATTTCGTCCCAACCATGGAGTCGAAACGCTACTGATCTATCTCTTCGACAGCATCCTAAGAATAATTGACAACACCAGGAATGGAATCATAATGATCTTCATCGACATCTCCTCAGCCTTCGACACAGTGGACCACAACACGCTCCTGGAAAGACTAAAGAACATTGGTATACACGGTATCACATTGAAATGGTTCCACTCGTACCTAACCGAAAGACAGCTACAGGTCAAGGTGGGACACATCACCTCCCGACCCATAAAAGTCCGACAAGGAGTACCTCAAGGATCTGCGCTCTCAGCACTCCTATTTAACATCTACATCCAACCAATATGCAACATCATGAAAGAGAACAACATTCAATACACAATCTATGCGGATGACATCATGATATACACCCCGATATCAATCGACAACCCGGATTTCTCTAAGATAACAGACTGCCTTACCCAAATGACCAGTTGGTGTCAAAACAACAACCTCACAATAAACTACAACAAGACTGAAGCTTTAATCATCACTCGGAACCAAAGCTTCATACACCCACCAAATATAAAGATACAAAGCACTACTATACCAATAAGGTCAGAAGTGAGATACCTCGGGTTACCCTGGACAATAAACTCAATCTCAAGCCACACATAGACAAGACCATCCAAAAAGCCTACTACAAGATGCGAATCATCAGGAGACTGAAACCACTACTCGCCCCAGAACACTTCCGTACCGTCTGTCAAGCACTGATAACCCCACTACTGGACTTCTGCAATCCGATATACCTTGGACTACCGAAACAAGCCATCAAACCACTCCAACTGGCACAAAACACAGCAGCACGAATCATATCCGGAACTGCAAGACAGGAGCACATCACACCCACCTTGAAGGACTTACACTGGCTTCCAATCGGTGCACGCATCAGATACAAAACTATCTATTCAAGATCAAACAGCACACATCAGCCAACAGCCTGCACACCCTCATACAACCAGACACCAGCACACGTCCTAGAAGAAAACAAACACACAACCGAGTCAGCACCCCAAGTGAATACAAACACACACGCAAGGACACAACAGACAGAGCACTATCCATGGCTGCTCCAACAATATGGAACAAACTACCGGACGACTTGAGGGCAACCACAGACCTCAAAGACTTCAGAAAACAGCTGAAAACCATGCTGTTCATAGAACACTATGGTCACATCACATAACCTAATTGTCTGTATAACAGCACATGTTACCGCCTAACACTGTATGTATATAAATGTCTTTAGCACCACTGTATATAGCCCACATTGTACATAGCTCAAACCAATCTAGCACACAATACAACACACACTCAACAAAATCCTCACCCTCACTGCATGTATAACACACTCACACTACCAGATTGTTTGCTGTGATACCACCTTGATTATTATGATAAGGTGGTTTAGAAATACTGTTAAATAAAATAAATAAATAAATGTCACCTTCCATACTGTCCTGCTAGACCAGTCCAGATAAATGGGTCATACGAAAGCTATGCCTTCACTGGACGAGAAGAAGACATGGAAGCTTATAAGACCTCTGTATCAAAAGCTGTGTCCGCCTGAGCATAGATATTTCAAGCAGTAATGCTTGACAAGAGTGGAAAGTGATGCCCACATCGTGTGACAATTGTCTGAGGGGGCAGCCGAGCTATGCTCTGCCCAGGAAGATGCCTGTGCCCAAGTAAAGTACACATCAACGCTCCAGAACCAGCCAGTTCTGCAACAGATCAGCTGAGGCTGTGGCCTTCTTAATCCAGCACCGCAGGATAGACTTGTGGCCATTTCACCCTTAAGCGAGCCTGCAAATAGCACGAAAGGCCAGTCCAACTTGCAAAACGAGATAGTGACTTTGAGGCACCAGAGAAACACCCTTCCAACATCCACCAAGCAAAGATCCTCATCTTTCCCTTGGCACTGTTCCTTAGAAAAGAAAGGCAGACAGATTGCCTGATTAACATTAAAGGATGACCCCACTTTGGGCAAGCAGAAGGAGTCAAGCCAAATATACACACACCTCCTCCAAAAAGACCAGAGATCCCTGCATGACAATGCCTGCAACTCAGAGATAACATCTTGCCAAGCATATCACGACCAGGAAGATGGTATTGAGGGACAGATCTTTAGGTGTGGCCAGCCTCAGGGGCTCAAGAGCTCCAATTTCAAGGCACAGAAAATGAAGCAGAGATCCCAAGAGGGAATGAAGGACCATAAGGGAAGACACAAGTGCCATACCCTCTGAAGGAAACAAGGCACCTCCAGGTGTGAGGCTATGGAATACCCCACAAGTGGCCCCCTGAAGCATGAAAGAGCCACCACCTGAACCCTCAGGGAATTAAGGGAGAGGCCCTTGTCAAGGCCATCTTGAAAAAAGGCAAGCAAGGAAGACAAATCCACTGTACAAAAGCTGAACTGATGCTCATGGCACCACACGCCTGTAGACAAGGCTGGTAGAGCCTCTTCTTGCTTTAAGGAGCATGGAAACCATGGCAGAAAAACAGCCCTTATGTGCTAAACATTGCCTCTCAAGAGCAAAGCCATAAGCGAGAAAGGAACCAGGTAGCCCAGGAGTGCTGGTCCCTACCACAGCTTCCAAACTGGCAGAAGTCGCAGAAGCGGTTCCACAGGAGCTGCATCAAGCCCCCAAACCACAGTCTCCATGGCCAATCTGGTGCCACCAGGAGCACTAGGCCACTACTACCACTACTAATCATTTGTAAAGTACTACAAGACATATGCAGCTTTGAACAGAGACATGTTAGAGACAATACCTAGTCAGATCTTATCTGGACACCACCAATGGTGGGGCGGGGAAGTCTGACCTTGAGGTCTTGAGTGTGGGAAGACCAGTGAGACAGACAACCAGGACATCTGCAGTGGCCTCATATGACCTTGAACCCAAGGGACCATTTCTTGTGTCACAGCCATCAAGCTGAGAAACTGCAGGTGGTCCCAAACCTTGGGATCCTGTGAATTCCAGAAGTCTACCATATGAGACAACAGCTTTCTTGCTCACTCCTCAAGTAGGAAACCCTGGTATTCCAGCCACTGGGAAGATTATAAAGGTGAAATTAGGCCTTACCTGCTCATTATCTTTCCTTGAGTATCTCCAGTCCAGTCCCAATACAGATGGGTAGTGACACCTGTCCAGCAGCTTGGAGACTGAGCAAGTCAGGTTTCTGACCTCAGCATGCTTGGGTAGACAGAAGCCCCTCCTAGCCCCCAGTATGCTAATGACAAAGCAGAGTTAAAAGAGGAAAAGACATATGTATCCTGCAACACCAGGTCTGTAATTAAGGACAAAAACATCTTAGAGAACTAAACCCATGAGTCCCCTTAAACAGAGTGCAAAAGAAAGGAAAAAAAACCCTCTGCAAGGAAAGGAGACTCCAAGATGAGCCAGAATGCCCAAGGGGCCCAACCTACCTTCTGTCCGGGAGCATCCCCGGTTCTCCCAATTCCCCCCCCCCCACGCTTGTTTTTTTTTTAAAGGACTAGGTCCACTTACCTCTGCTCTCCTTTTGACCATTCCAGAAGGACTTATTAATGTACTATTTTGAGGTCTAGGATCGCAGTTTGAACTAAAGAGAGTCAGTTAGCGGTGGATCAGGAACTGAACTGGAGATACTCAAGGAAAGACAATTAGCAGGTAAGGCCTAATTTCACCTTCCTTATCATATCCTCCAGTCCAGTCCAGTCCCAACATGGATGGGATGTAACATAGCAGTACTAGCCCTGGGAGGGAACCAGCGAGCTCAGCCTGAATTACTGCCACCCCGAACTTCGCATCCCTCATTGCTTGCACATCCAAACACTAATGCTTTACAAACGTATGTAGAGATGCCCATGTTGCAGCCCTGAAGATATCCACTGGTGGAATCAAGCTCGACTCTGCCCAGGAAGCCACTTGTGCCCTTGTCGAATGGGCCCGCAACCCCACTGGCACCGCTTTACACTTGAGCAGGTAAGCCGAGTCCACTGTCTCCCTAACCCACTGAGAAATGGAAGCCTTGGACACCGCCGCTCCCTTGCAAGGGCCTCCAAAGAGGACAAACAACCTTTTGGTCTTCCTGAACTAATTGGAGACCTTCAATTAACACGAAGGACACAACATACATCCAGGAACCGCAAAGGGGTTCCGACTGGGAACCTTCCTCGCCCAAAAATACCGGGAAAGTAATCGGATGATTCACATAGAAACATAGAAATACGACAACAGAAAAAGACCACATGGCCCATCTAGTCTGTCCTTCCATCAACAACTACAACAGTCCCCCTTTTTACCTTTAGAAATCCTTTGTGTTTGTCCCACGCTTTTTGAATTCAGTTACTGTCCTCATCTCTACCACCTCCACTGGGAGACTATTCCACGGATCCACTACTCTTTCCGTAAAGAAATATTTCCGTATATCACTCCTGAATCATCTCCCTTCACCCTCATCCCATGTCCTCTTGTAGCAGAACTTGCTTTCAATTGAAAGAGGCTCTCTCCCTGAATATTTATGCCATGGAGGTATTTGAACATCTCAATCATATCACCTCTATCCTGCCTTTCCTCTAAGGTGTACATATTAAGATCCTTAAGTCTGTTCTCATAAGCTTTATAATGAAGACCACTGATCATTTTAGTAGCCACCCTCTGCACCGACTCCATCCTGTTCACATCCTTTTGAAGGTGCAGTCTCCAGAATTGCACACTATACTCCAAATGAGGTCGCCCCAAAGACTTATACAGAGGCATTATCATCTCCTTTTTTCTGCTAGCCATTCCTCTCTGTATGCACCCAAGCATCCTTCTAGCTTTTGCCATTGCCTTTTCTACCTGTTTAGCTACTTTAAGGTCATCAGACACAACCACGCCTAGGTCTCGCTCTTCTTTAGTGGACAAAAGTACTTCACCCCCTATACTATATTGCTCCCTTGGATTGCTGCAGCCCAAATGCATGACCTTATATTTTTTAACATTAAATCCCAGCTGCCAAATTCTAGACCAAGAAATACAGAAATCATCTTTGGCAGGAAGGATGGAACCAGTCATAGTATAACCTTTTCTTTAGAAATGGGAAAGAAAAGGTTCTCAACAAGATAAGGCTTGCAACTCCGAGATCCTCCTGGTAACAGATGGCTACCAAGAAGACTGTCTTCAAAGTCAAGTCCTTCAGCGAGCACTCAGCCAGAGGCTCGAAGGGTCAGTGCCGAAAGCACCAAATTAAGGTCCCAAGTGGGAACTATTGACTTCAATGGAGGTTGAACCTGCTTTACGGCCGAAGGAAATGTACCATGTCTGGATGAACCACTAGAGATTTCCCCTGCACCTTCCCCCGATAACATGCTAGTGCTGCCATCTGCAACTGCAGGAAATTACATGCCAAGCCTTTTTCCAGCCCTGTTGGAAGGAAAGGTAGCAGCTCCGGGAGGGGAGCCTCCAGGGGTCTCAGTGGCGTGTCTGCACACTAGCTCTCAAAGAGCTTCCAGACCCTAATGTAAGCTAGCAAAGTGGAACACTTACGTGCTTTCATCAGAGTCGAAATGGCTGTGCCCGAATAACCCCGCTTAACTAACCGCGCCCTCTCAAGAGCTCTGCCATAAGTGAGAATCGATCCACCTGTGGCATCAGGACTGGTCCCTGCGCCACAGGTCGCTCCTGTTTGGGAGCCGCCAGGAGTCATCTGTCAGCAACCTGACGAGATCTCCATACCAAGGTCTGCGCCGCCAGTCCGGTGCAATTAAGATGACCATCCCCCTATGCGCCTCGATCCGCTGCACCACCCACCCTATCAGGGCCCAAGATGGAAATATATAAAGCAGACCTGCCTCCGGCCAAGGTTGCCCTCTGACATCTGCTCCCTTCGTCTGCTGTAGAAACGACTTGCCTTCGTGGACACCAGGGTCGCCAAGAGGTCCAAATCTGGAGGGCCCAGCAGCGAACCAGCTATGAAATCACCTTATCATTTAGCGTCTACTCGCTTGGATCCACTCGTAATCCGCTGAGATAATCGGCCACCACATTTGTTCTTCCAGCCACATGTGCCAACAATGCCTGGAGGTTGTCTTCTGCCCATGCTAGCAAAGGGGTGACTTCGTTTTCCAACCAGACGCTGCCCATGCCCCCTTGCCTGTTGATAAATGCTACCATGGCAGCGTTGTCCAAGAACACTCGTACTGCCTTCCCTCGAAGAAGATACGTGAAGTTCTGGAGGGCCAAGGACACCGCTTGCAACTCCAGTTTGTTAATGGCCCAGGTGGATTCTTTCGCCGACCAACTGCCCTGTGCCACCTGCGCCTGACAGTGGGCACCATAGCCTATCAGGCTGGCATCAGTTGTGAGGGCAATCCACTTTGGTGTTTCCCAGGACATCCCCACTAATAACGTTTCAGACCTCAGCCACCAGCAGAGTGCTATCTTGACCTCCCTCGGGCAAGGCAGATGCTTCTCCAACGGATGACGTTGGGCTGAACATCTCCTCAGGAGGGATTTCTGCATGGGCACATATGAGACAGACAGCTACAGAAGGCACCAGCTCGACTGTTGTCGCCATTGAGCCCAGGAGCTGTAGATAATGCCAGGCCATTGGAGCCCGCGTCTGTAAGAAGAGCTCATCTGTAACTGCAGTTTGTTCATTCACTCTAAGGTCCCTGGGCTCCCAGGTAAATCAATTCCTGAGATGGGCTCATGTTGCTCTTGGACACACTCTTCACCCAGCCCAGGCTCTGAAAGAACTCGACTACCTGAGCGGTGGCCCTCACACTCTCTTCTCTGGACTTTGCCCATATCAACTAATCGTCGAGGTAAGGGTGCACCAGAATTCCTTCCTTTTGCAGAGCAGCCACCACTACTACCATGATCTTGGTTAACGCCAAATGGCAGCACGGTAAACTGAAAATGTCCCATGGGTACTGTGAATCTTAGGAAACGCTGATGCTCCTGTCGAATTGGAATATGCAGGTAAGTTTCCATGAGGTCCAAAGACATAAGGAACTCCCCTTCTCTGACGGCCACAATCACTGACCTCAGGGTTTCCATGTGGAAGCACGGGACCCTGAGGCAACAATTCAAATGTTTGAGGTCCAGAATAGGCCAAAAGGAGCCCTTCTATTTGGGGACCATGAAGTAAACTAAGTACCAACTGAACCCGGTTTGGCTTCGTAGCCCTTCTGTGACTGCCTGCAACGGTACCAACCTCTACGGGGTGACCTGCACTGCCTGGAGTTTGTGAGGTGCTCTGCAAAGGAATCGCAGGAAGCTTTCCTTGAGCAGTCGAGCGAACACGAGGGCATAACCCCTCCTCAATGACCTCCAGGATTCACTGGTCAGAGGTGATCTGGGCTCAGGCGGAGTAAACTTTATGCAGCCTTCCCCCTAAGGGAACCAACTCCGTCTTGACCTGCCTCGCTTCATTGTGGCTTCTTGTTGGAGGTGGAAGTGGAAGGGGAAAAAAAACCTACCAGCTCCCCTGAATCCTCGAAAGGGCTGACCTCTTGAGGGAAATTTTCCTCTCTAGTAGAGTGCGAATCGAGTAGACCTGAAGCGCTGGAAGTCCCATGCTTGCCCTCAACCTTGCACTGGTGACTGTCCTAACTTCTGCTGGTCTTCTGGGAGTCTACTGCCCTTGGACTCTCCCAAGTCCTTAACCAACTTCTCCAGAGCTTTTCCGAATAGCTTTCCCTTGAACAAGAGTCTGCTCAGGTACGATTTGGAGGAACCATCTGCCAACCAATTCCAGAACCACAAGTATCCTGGAAGCACAGAGACAACCACTGCCATGCTTCGGGTTTGGTATCTAATCAGGTCATAAAAAGCATCAGACTCTAGCTTAGCCACTTCTGGGAGGGTTGGCCCCTGATGCCTTGCCACCTCCTGGAAACCTTGTGTGCAGCGCAGACAAGCACATGCCACAACCGTGCCACATACTGAGGCCTGAAGAGAAGCTGCATTAATGTTGAAGGCTTGCTTCAGCAAGGTCTCCAGCTTCTTATCCTGAATGTCCTTTAGGGCCGAACTGCCCTCCAACGGAATGGTGATCTTCTTGGTCACTGCTGAAACGGCTGCATCCACCTTGGGAGAGCAAAACAGTTCTTTCTTTTGCTCGGGAAGCGGGTAGAGGCACGTCATCATTCTTGCTCCTCTCAATCCAGCCTCCGGGACCCACCATTCATCATCTGCTTGATGACCCAATGCATGGGAAAAACTCTATCTGGTTTCCTGACTGCCTGGAACAAAGGGTCTTCAAGGGATTCCTCCCCAGCCTACAACCCTAAAGCCATATTGAGGGTCTTTAGAGAATGCATGGTCAGTGCCTACATTTCCTCTCTATGGAAAACTCACACAATGCGGGCCTCTTCCTTGTGAGGAATCTCGTCCTCCTCCAGCTCATCCGCCTGTGAGGCTTCTCAGTCGTCCTATGCCTCCAGTCCCTCAGACATTGTCGAGGCCAAGTCGTCCCACGCCTCAGCCCTATGCTTGGCTTTGGCCATGGACCCTCCCTGCGCACTGGTGGATGCTTCCACCTCAGCCAAGGGTCTCTTACGGGCCTCTTTTATAGGCACGGATCCTGTGCTCTTCTGTCTAATGCAGAGAACCCCTCGCAAAGTCCTCTGTTGGGACATCCTTGGAGGTGGAAGGTCAGGGTGCTTGTGAATTCCAGACCTCTGCCGTGACCCTAGTGTTTGGAGGAAGTTCCTGCCCCACTCCTGGGTCTCAGCCCCTCCGCCCCTAGCTGGGGTTTCCCTGCTTCATCTGAGGTACCTGCCCCCTCCTGCAGGTCATATTCCATTGAGCGTGCTTCTGTCTCGCAGCCCTCCTCTGACATGGCCCCCCTTTCTGGACCCACAAGCTAAGCAAGCTGGTCTGGCAGACATTTTCTCTCTCTTTTTTTTATTTTTTTTTAAATAACTCCTCAAAGGAATAAGCCCAGCTCTTTGAGTGAATTAGAGTGGAACAAAAAATCACCACTGAGCAAGTCCCAAGAAGGTCTGGTTGCCATGGGAAGGCAGGGGAAAAAAAAGAAAAAATGCCCTCCTTCGATTTTCCCCGCCTAAAACGGGATGACAGGCAGGGTTCCCTAATGTCCAGCCTTTCCCTCTCTCTCTCAAAAGCAATAAAAAAAATAAAAACACTGCTGTCGCTCAATTGCTTACCCTCATGCGAAAAAGGGCACTTGTCCTGCGTGCTTCAGTTGCCTCTGTCAAAGCGGCTACCAATTCTCCTCATGCCACTGGCCATGGTGCTGGTGTTGGGTTTCTGCTTTTTCCTTTCTGCCAATTTCAACCCCTCCTATCTCAATTTCATTCCTTTTCCTCCTCTGGAGTCTATTCCATCGGCCTTTTTAATCCCTTCTCTCCGGATAGCTACTATTTATAGACCCCCTGACAAGTCCAACTCTACATGTCTCAATGACTGACTCTTGGCTTTCCTTATTTCTGGATTCTTCTTCCCCCTCCCTTATTCTTGATGACTTTAATATTCATGTTGATAACCCTTCTGACCCTTATGCTTCTAAGCTCCTATCCCTTACCTCTTCATTCAACCTCCAACTTTGCTTTTCTGTCCCAACTCATCAGCACGGTCACGGCCTTGACCTTGTTTTCTTCTCTAATTGTTTATCCTCTAATTTCTGTACCTCAGTTCTTCCCTAATCGGTTCATCAAAAGCTAGGCTTCACTCTTTAGCACTCCGAGTCTCAATCTCACCCTGTCTCCTCCTACTTATTTAGGACTCTTCATGCTATTGATCCATTGGCTCTCTCCACTATTGTCTCTTCACCTCTTTCCTCCAACCTGTCTTCTAAGTCTAAGTTGATGAGGCTATACATTCCTATACTACTCTCTCCTGTGTTCTGGATGCTCTAGCGCCACCCATACCACGTCCTGAAAGACACACTATGCCTCAGCCATGGCTGTCTCCTGTGCCCACTCAGATAAGCATAAGAACATAAGATATGCCATACTGGGTCAGACCAAGGTCCATCAAGCCCAGTATTCTGTTTCCAACAGTGGCCAATCTAGGTCATATGTACCTAGCAGTTTCCCCAAGAAACATAAGTTCCACAATGCTTGTACTGGGTCAAGCATTGATATCTTCGGTCACTTCTTAATAATGGTTTATGGACCTTTCCTCCAGGAACTTGTCCAAACCTTTTTTAAACCCAGCTACACTAACAGCCTTTACTACATCCTCCGGTAACAAATTCCAGAGTTTGATTACACGTTGAGTGAAAAAATATTTTCTTTTATTAGTCTTAAATAGTTTACCCTGTAGCTTCATTGCATGTCCCCTAGTCTTTCTATATTCTGATAACGTAAACAATCGCTCTACGTTTACCCGTTCCACTCTGTTCATTAATTTATAGACTTCTATCATATCTCCCCTCAGCCGTCTCTTTTCCAGGTTAAAGTGCCCTAACCTTTTTAGCCTTTCTTCATAGGAGTATCCTTCCATCCCCTTTACCATTTTGGTGGCTCTTCTCTGAAACTTTTCTAAAATCGCTATATCCTTTTTAAGATATGGCGACCAGAATTGCACACAATATTCAAGGTGCGGTCTCACCATGGAACGATATAGAGGCATTATAATATCTTTTATTTTATTTTCCATTCCTTTCCTTATCATACCTAGCATTCTATTTGCTCTCTTGGCCGCCGCTGCACACTGGGCCGAGAGATTTAACATGGTATCCACAATGATGCCTAAATCTTTTTCCTTGGTGGTGTTTCCTAATGTGGAACCTTGCATCGTGTAACCATAGTTTGGGTTGTTCTTCCCTAGGTGCATAACCTTGCACTTGTCCACATTAAGTTTCATCTGCCATTTTGATGCCCAGTCTTCCAATTTATCAAGATCCTCTTGCAATTTTTCACAATCCTCTTGGGTTTTAACAACTTTAAATAGTTTTGTGTCATCTGCAAATTTGATAACCTCACTCGTTATTCCACTTTCCAGGTCATTTATGAATATGTCAAAAAGCAGCGGACCCAGCACAGATCCCTGGGGTACACCACTATTCACCTTTCTCCATTGGGAAAATTGGCCATTTAGCCCTACCCTCTGCTTTCTATCTTTTAACCAGTTCCTGATCCACAAAAGTACACTGCCTCCTATCCCATGACTCTTTAGTTTTGCCAAAAGTCTTTGATGAGGGATCTTGTCAAAGGCTTTCTGAAAGTCCAGATACACAATATCAACCGACTCACCTTTGTCCACCTGTTTATTCATTCCTTCAAAAAAACATAACAGATTAGTAAGACAAGATCTTCCTTGTCTAAAGCCATGTTGGCTGTCTCCAATTAGGTTGTGACTATCTACATACTGAGTAATTTTATTCTTTATGATGGTTTCTACCATTTTCCCGGTACTGACGTCAGGCTCACTGGTCTGTAGTTTCCCGGATCACCCCTGGAACCCTTTTTAAAAATTGGTGATACATTGGCGATCCTCCAATCTTCAGGTATTAGAGATGATTTTAATGATAGTTCACAGATTACTGATAGCAGGTCTGCAATCTCATATTTCAGTTCTTTCAACACCCTTGGATGTATACCATCCGGCCCAGGTGATTTGCTACTCTTCAGTTTATCTAATAGTTGTAAGACATCTTCCCGATGTATCGATATTTCCTTCAATTCTTCCGCACCTTTAAATACCACTTCAGTCATGGGTAACATCCCTACATCTTCCTCAGTAAAGACCGAAGCAAAGAATTCATTCAGTCTCTCCGCTATCGCCTTATCGCCTCTTAGTGCTCCTTTAACCCCTTTATCATCTAATGGACCAACTGACTCTCTCACAGGTTTTTTGCTACGAATGTACTTGAAAAGGTCTTTATTTCGCGTTTTTGCTTCCGCAGCAAGCTTCTTCTCAAATTCTCTCTTTGCCTGCCTTATCAATGCCTTGCATTTGACTTGCCAGTGCTTGTGCTGCTTCCAGGTTTTGTAGTTTGGCTCTTTTTTCCATTTCCTGAAAGATGCTTTTTTGGCAACAGCCTCTCTGACCTCACCTTTAAACCATGCTGGCAGTTTTTTTGGACTTCCTTCCACTTTTCTTAAAGCGTGGAATACAGCTGGTCTGGGCTTCCAAGATAGTATTTTTCAACAACACCCAAGCTTGATGTACGTCTTTAACCTTTGCAACTGCTCCTTTTAGTTTTTTCTTAACTGTTTTCCTCATTTTATCATAGTCTCCCTTTCGAAAGTTAAAAGGTAGTACTGTGGATTTCGTTACTATCCCTCCTCCACTAATTAAATCAAAGGCGATCATGCTATGATCACTATTGCCAAGTGGCCCCAACACCCTTATCTCTTGCACTAGATCTGGTGTTCCACTAAGGACTAGGTCTAATATGGCTTCCCCTCTGGTCGGTTCATGAACCAGCTGCTCCAAGAAGCAGTCATTTATTTCATCTAGGAACTTTATCTCCCTAGCATGTCCTGACGTGACACTGACCCAGTCGATATCGGGGTAATTGAAATCACCCATTATTATTACTGCGCTGTAACTTTTGTTAGCTTCCTTGATTTCTTTGAGCATTTCATCATCCATTTGGTCATTCTGGCCAGGTGCTCGATAGTACACCCCCACTGTCATTGCCTTCCCCCTTTTATATGGAATTTCAATCCATATAGATTCTACAGCAGATTTTGTTTCCTGCAAAACTTTAATCCTTTCTGAGTCAATGTCCTCTCTAACAGAGTGCAACCCCTCCACCAATTTGATCAGCTCTATCATTATGATATAGTTTGTACCCAGGTATCACAGTGTCCCACTGGTTGTCCTCCTTCCACCATGTCTCTGATATTCCAATCATATCTAACCTTTCATTTAGTGCTATATATTCTAACTCTCCCATCTTATTCGTTAGACTTCTAGCATTTGCATACAAGCATTTTAGAGAATGTATTTTATTCATGTTAATTTGGCTATTGTTAGACATGGGTAAATTGGGATCTTTAAGCTCTGTCTGCTCCATACTTGAGGGCATTTGGGCTACTTTACTCTTTTGTGGAACCTCTCTGCTTTTGGTAGTATCCTTCAAGGATACATTCTTCCGAACCATCTGCTCTTGGGCGACTGTCGGCTTTCCCCTAATATCTAGTTTAAAAGCTGCTCTATCTCCATCTGTTCACCACATACTTACCCTGAATCCAGTCTCTGTAATCATACATGTTGCCCCTCAGACAATCACATGCCACACCTAAACAATCAAACCCAATAGTGTAAATACAATGTAGATAGTTTCCCCAGTTGTTTTTCAAGTTGATTTCCCTGTTTATTGTAAAATTACAACTCAGAATGCCTGTGTTGTATAGTTGATGTTGAATGTAAACCGCGCTGATCTGGAATAGCGCGGTATAGAAGAACTGTTAAATAAATAAATAAATAAATCTCCTTTTTAAAGGTTAATGCCAGCAGCCTGGCACATTTAGCTCAAATCCCACTCTGCCTGAATGACTTTCTTCATCTCAAATTCATGCTTGCATCCTTTTTCAGTCAACCATAGCACTCACCAAGCACAACTACTATGTCCATCTAACTAACTCTCTTACCTCTAACCCCCGCCATCTCTTCTCAACTCTCAACACTCTCCTCAAGGCGCCTCTGCTTGCAATCCCTCCTTCTCTTTCTGCCCAAATCCTAGCCGGCTCTTTCCATGACAAAGTCCACAAGATTGTACTCCAATTCCCCACTAGGTCAGTTTCTTCCCCTCTTCAGTATCAACTTTTCCCTTCAATCTCTGTTACTTCATCCTTTTCTAAGATCTCCGAAGAGAAAACCTCTCTTCTTTCCTCCTCTAAACTTACTACCTGTTCTTCTGATTCTATCCATTCTTGTCTCCTTAACTCCATCGCCTCCTCTGTCATCCCTTCCATCTTATACATTCTCAACCTATCACTCTCTACTGCAACTGTCCCTGCAGCCTTCAAGCATACTGTGATCACACCTCTCCTCAAGAAACTTTCCTTTTGACCCTACTTGCCTTCTAATTATTGACCACCTCCCTTCTTCCCTTTGTTTCCAGAATTTTCGAATGTCCAGGTCTCCACCCTGCTAGCTCCATTTCAATCTGGCTTTCGTTCTTTACGCTCTACTGAGACAGCTCTTGCCAAAGTTTCCAGTGACTTGTTCCTGGCTGAATCCAAAAGCCTTTACTCCGTCCTCATTTTCCTTCACCTTTCTGCTGTTTTTTGCACAGTTGACCTTGACACATTGTTTTAGGGGCTCTGTCCTGTCCTAGTTCTCTTATCTCTCCCACCGCTCTTTCGGTATTTGTTCTGGTGGTTCCTCTTCTGTTGCTATCCCACTCTCAGTTGGTGTATCCCAAAGGTCTGTTCTGTCCCCTCTCCTCTTCTCTATCTATACCCAGTCCCTTGGTGTTCTGATCTCCTCCCATGGCTTTCAGTATCATTTTTATGCTGACGACTCTCAGATCTAACTATCTACACCTGATAGTTCTATAATACTCCAGGCCCATATCTCTGCCTGCCTACAGTTGTGGTCAACATTATTGGCACCCTAGCAATTCAACCCCTTAATGTCCAATATCTCCTAAAGAGAAGTGGCCAATGAAATGGCTTTGAACTGCATATGCACACATATTTCAAATAAAAGAATCAAATAAAACAAGACCAATTACATACTAAATGATGCCAAATAAAGATAAGTATGGTCCATCTAGTCTGCCCAGTAAGATAGCAAGAGTAAGTGCACCTGCCGCTCCGTGCAGGTCAACCCTCCCCATGTCTTTGTTTAGGGGTGAACCCACCGCTCCGTACAGGACACCCCTGTTTGTTGAGAAATTAGATAGTTACGTTTATTTTGATTTTCTCCTGTTGCTGTAAAGGGATCTACTGTGTCTGTCCCATGCCATTTTGAATTCTGTCACTGTATTTGCCCCCAACACTTCCATCGGGAGGGCATTCCAAGCATCCACCACCCTTTCAGTGAAAAAGTATTTCCTGACATTGCCTTTCAATTTACCCCCTTGCAGCTTCATGTTATGCCCTCTAGTTTTACAGCTTCCCTGTCTTTGGAAGAGGTTTGTTTGTTCATTATTTCTCTTTAAGTATTTAAAGGTCTGAATCATATCTCCCCTTTCCCTCCTCTCCTCCAGAGTGTACATATTTAGGTCTTCAAGTCTCTTCTCATAAGGTTTCTTATGCAGGCTCCAAATCATTTTGGTCGCCTTGCTCTGAACAGTTTCCAGTCTTTTTACATCCTTTGCAAGATATGGTCTCCAAAACTGAACACAGTATTCCAAGTGAGGCCTCACCAGTGACTTATACAGTGGCATTAATACCTCTTCCTTTCTGCTTGTAATTCCTCTTTGTATGCAACCCAACATCCTCCTGGATTTTGCCACTGCCTTGTCCCACTGTTTTGCCACATTGAAATCCTCAGAAATAATCACACCAAGGTCCTTCTTCTGAAACAGAAAACAGAAAATGGTATAAAAACTGGGACATCGTTAGGACACAATTATTGGCAACCTTATAAACAATTCAAACCAATTTGAACAGAAGAGCCACATTCCCACTGCAGTAAAATTAGACGCACCTGTCATCAATTGTCAGTACTCACATGACTTGAATCAACCACTGAATGATGGCTCTAAAGTTTAAAATGGCCACTCCCTATTCAATTTTCGCAATGGTGAAGACAAGAGAGCTGTCTGAGACCATTAGAAAAGCCAGTATCACCAAATATCAAACTTCAAAGGGGAACAAGGCCATCTCCAAAGACCTTGAGATTCCTGTGTCTACAGTTCGCAATGTTATTAAGAAGTTTTATACTGATGGAACTGTCGAGAACCACCCAAGACGTGATGGGAAGAAGAAAATGAATCCAAGAAGACTTTGAAGGTTAATGTGAACTGTTGGAAAAACACTACGTACACATCCAAAGAGCTTAAGGCAGACCTGGAGCAATCTGGAGTGGTGGTTTCAACCCACACCATACATCGTGCCCTAAACAAAGAAGGACTTTGTGGGCAAAGGCCAAGGAGGACCTCATTGCTCAAAGACAGACATAAAAAGGCACGTTTGATCTTTGTCCAAACCCACCTTGAGAAACTACAATCCTGGGAAAATATTCTGTGAACAGATGAAACCAAACTTGAGCTCTTTGGCAATGCAGACCAGCAATACATTTACTAGTGAAGAAATGAAGCTTATAAGGGAAAAATACCCTTCCTATAGTTAAATATGGTGGGAGGGTCCATAAGGGGCTTCTTTTGCTGCCTCGGGAACCAGAGGCCTGGAACATATTAAAGGAATCATGAAGGCAGAAGACTACCAAGGTATTTTTGAGTGAAATGTGTTACCTAGTGTCAGAAAGTTAGGTCTGAGTCAAAGGTCATGGGTCCTCCAGAAGGACAATGACACAAAACATACATCCAAAAGTACAAAAGAATGGTTAAAAAGGAACAAATGGACTGTTTTAAACTGGCCAGCAATGAGTCCTGAGCTCAATCCAATCAACCTTTGGAAAGAGTTGAAATCTGCCATTGGTAAAAGGAATCCTGGAAACATTCTTAAGCTGCAATAAATTGCAGTTGAAGAGTGGGAGAAACTCAGCAGACATATGTACAAAACTTATAGATGGCTATCAGAAACATTTCGAGGCTGTCATCTTTTTGTTTTGTTGTTGTTGTTGTATACCTTTGAACATGCTATTAAAATAGTATGATGACATGCAGTTGGAATATTTCCAATTATTTCTTAAGATATTGTACACAACATACAGTACTTAAAATGCAAGGGTGCTAATAATGTTGACCACAACTGTATCTGACATCACTGCTTGGATGTCTCACTGCCGTTTGAAATTGAACATGACCAAAACCAAACTTCTTATTTTTCCGCCTAAATCCTCCTCCCCCGTTCCTCCTTTCTCTATCTCTATCTCTGTTGATAACACTCTTCTTCCTGTTTCCTCAGCCTGCAACCTTGGGGTCACTTTTGACTCCTCCCTCTCCTTCTCCACACAAATACAACAGATAGCTAAAACCTGCTGTTTCTTTCTCTATAACATTAACAAAATTCACCCCTTCCTTTCTGAACACACTACTAAAACACTTATCCACTCTAGTCACCTCCAGTCTCGACTACTGCAACCTTGCTGGTCTCCCTCTGAGTCGCCTCTTTCCACTTCAATCTGTTCAGAACTCTGCTGTGCAGCTAATCTTCCGCCCGCTCCAATATACTCATTTAACCCCTCAAGTCACTTCACTGGCTCCCCTGCCGTTTCCATATCCAATTCAAACTTCTCTTTCTGACCTATACATGCATTCATTCTACTACTCCTCATTACCTTTCCTACACCCCTCCTCGTGAACTCCACTCTGCCACTGGCCTGCTTCTTTATATGCCCTTTTCGTCCACTGCCAATTCCAGACTTTCATCTTTTCACCTCCCTGCTCCTTATGTCTGGAACAAACTACCCGAGTCTGTATGTCAGGCTTCATCTCTCCCCCAAATCCATTTTTAAGGCTCACCTCTTTTTGGCTGCTTTTGGTTCCTGATCCCTTGTTTTCTTTGTGTTTCTTTATCTTTTCCTACTTGTATTCCTTATTCTCAACTATTGTATCGTCTGTCATGATTAGATTGTAAGCTCTGACGAGGAGGAGCCTTGTAGCGCTATATAAATGTTTAATAGTAGTAGGCTTGGCGCTCTCCATCGGGAAGAAGGCTGTCCTCCTAACGGGAAGAAGGCCGGTCAACGGGGAACTCCTTGGGAAAGGTCTAGTCTCTTGAGCTCCAAACAAATGGAGGGCTCCCAAGCAAAGGCGCCGTCACGCTCCCCAGATAACCCCATTGCCACCTGCAGAGCTGAAGAGGTAGAAGAGAAGTCCATACTCATCAACTGCAAGGATAACATCTCCAAACGGTGAGCAGAAACCTTTGTGCCAAGAAGCAGAGGGAGAGCAGTAAGGCAGCCCCTCCTCCTAGAAGGCAGGCACCTACATAAAATAGAGCTGTTTCCTGAAACAAGTCCTTCCATTCAAACAATGCATGCTGGGATATGTCATGCCTACAACATACAAACCCGAAACATGAAGCTACAGTGCACTGCAGAAACAGCACTCAGATAGCACATGATGAAGTTGTGCAGACACTACACATGCTAACGCACACAGATACCACACATACTAAACACACAGCTGTAAGTCAGTAGTGCCAGCATGAGGCAGGAAATGGCAAAAAAAAAAAAAAAAAAAAAAACGCGATCACCAATGGTTCTGCTCCCATACCTAACAAGTGCCCCACAAACAACTTTAAACAAGTACAGAAGAATAAATTTGTAGAGGCAGGAAATTAGAACCGATACTCATCCATGGGGAAAGCGTAGTAACTCACCTGCAACAGGTGTTCTCCGGGGACAGCGGGAATCAGTCCTCACCCTTTGGGAGATGCGTGGTGCCCTTCCCACCCAAGGGTGCCATCTTGCTCAGTCAGATAACATAGCTAAAAGACAGCAAAAAGAAAAGATGGTAAAGGAACACCACCAAGGGGAGGAGGGAGGATTGTGAGGACTGATTCCTGCTGTCCCCGGAGAACACCTGTTACAGGTGAGTAACTACGCTTTTTCCGGAAACAAGCAGGAAGTCAGTACTCACATATGGGGCTCCCCAGCTACAGGCTACTGAAAGCCTAAAGCAAAAATGCGGACTACCTCATGGGGAGCCACGAGCAGCAGCAATTAAGTCCGTGTCCAGAAACCAGAGTAGGACCCCCATGTCCAATGAAAAGCAGTACTCCAGTAGCCTGAACTCAGAAGGGTCGGAGGGTCGGCACTGCCTAAACCCCAAACCGATTATGGAGCACAGCCAGGCCAAAGGCACTGTCCCATTGGGACTCTTTCCAGGCAGTAATGGGCTGCAAAAGTATGGACTGAAGATCAAGTGGCAGCCCGGCAGATGTACACCATCAGAACAGAGCACAAGTTTGCGACCGAGGCCATCATGGCCCTGACACGGTGCCCCGCCTGCTCATAGGCGAGGGCAATACAGTCCGCCCCCTAGGTGGACAGCATACGCTTGCTCACCGCCTTCCCCAGCCTACTTGGGTCGTAGGAGATGAAAAGCTGAGTAGCTTTGCGGTAGCCATGAGTGCATTTGATATAGAAGGACAAAGCCCTCTTACAGTCCAAGGTGTGAAGGACTCTCTCCGCCCTACTGGAACGAGGTCTCGGAAAGAAGGTAGGGAGTACTACTTCCTAGATGAGATGGAAGGGCAATACTACCTTCGGAAGAAATTTAGGGTGTGTGCAAGCACCACTCTGTTCTTATAGAACCTGATATAAGGGGCCTCTGCCACTAAGGCCTGAAGCTCACTAACTCTGCAAGCAGAGGCGAGTGAAACCAGGAACGCCACCTTCCAAGACAGGTAGCGTAGGTGGCAAGTAGCCAGAGGCTCAAAGGGTGGGCGAGTGAGCTGCCCCAATACAACATTAAGGTACCATTCGGTTGCTGGAGGGTGAACCGGGAGCTTCGAGCAGACCCCTAAGAAAGCGGGTCACCAACAGATGGACCAAAAGGGGCTTGCCATCCACCAGGTGGTGGAGGGCCGCCAGAGCACTAAGGTGCACCCGAACACAGACTTGAGCCAGAATTGCGAGAAGTGGAGAAGGTACTGTAACACCAAATGCACCAGGCAGGAGAACGGGTCCACCCCATGCTCAGCACACCAGGCCAAAAACCTGTGCCATTTGAGGGCATAAGCTTTTATAGTAGAGGCCTTGTGGGAGGTCAGCAGGATTTTCTCTACCTCACCCGAGAGGTTGAAAGGACCTAGGGTCACCCTTTCGGCAGTCACGCTGTCAGCAACAGGGACCCCAGGATGGGGTGCAGAAGAGAGCCCCATTCCTGAGACAAGAGTCCCGGAGAAGTCCTCAACAGGACGGGGGTCTCCACCGTTAATCGGAGGAGCAGCGGGAACCACGGTTGCCCGAGTGAAGCCCTGTCACAGAGGGTTCTGAACAAGGCTTTGGCAATCAGTGACGTGGGAAGGAAGGCGTACATGAGGGCCTCTGACCATGAGACGAGGAACATGTCCGCTGCCACCCTGGAGGGGTGGGCCTGCCAGGAACAGAAGTGGAGCAACTGGAAGTTGTTCTGGCTGGCGAACAGGTCCATCATGGGTTTCCCACAGATCTGGAAGAGCCGGTTGGCCACATTGGGGTCCAGCTGCCACTCGTGCGGCTAGAGGACTCTGCTCAGCCTGTCAACCAGGAGGTTGCTCTGGCCTGGTAGGTATACTGCCCTGTTGGATTGCATACGAGCAAAGGACCACTGCCTCCCGACAGAGGGCATGAGACCCCGTACCCCCCTGTTTGTTCACACAGAACATCGCCACCTGGTTGTTCGTCTGGACCAGCACTGGCTGGTGACGCAGGTGATGGCAAAATGCACACAGGGCTAAGTATATCACCCGCAACTCCAGAAGGTTGATCTGCTGTGAGCCCTCCCTGCAGTGGGTTCCCCAGCCAAAAAGCGAGGCATCCATGATGAGGACCCTTAAGGGGCTCGGGGCCTCAAACAGCATACCAGCTTCAAGATACTGGAGAGACTGCAACCAGACCAGAGAGAGTCAGTCAGCTGGCAGGTTACAGAGACTGTCTCTGAGGCACCCTATGGCTTGTGTCCACTGGTCCCGGAGACACCATTGCGCTGCCCTCATGTGGAAGCGAGCTTCTGGGGTGACATGGACCATGGAGGCCATGTGCCTGAGGAGGCACAGAAGAAATTGAGTGGGCACAGGGGGACGGTACTGTATATCCCGTGCCAGAGTACTGAAACGGTCACCTCTGTCCCTGGCCAAGAAGACCTTTGGAGAGTGTCCAGCTTTGCCCCGATGAACTCCAGACATTATGTTAGGAGGAGGTGAAACTTGGGGTAGTTTATGACAAAACCCAAGTGCTGTAGAACCTGGGTAGTGCGTGCGGTGGCCTGCTGCACCTTTGAGGCCATGCCTCCCTTTAAGCGCTAGTCGTCCACGTAGGGGAAGACAAAGACCCCCTAGAGACGTAGGAAGGCGGCCACGACTGAAAGGCATTTTGTGAAGACCCTTGGGGCAGAAGCCAAGCCGAAAGGGAGCACCCTATACCGGATAGTGCCTGCTCACCCACTATGAACCTCAGTTCCTGCCTGTGGGGTGAACGAAGATGTGGGTATAGGCATCCTTGAGGTCTAAGGAGCATAGCCAATCTCCCTGCTGGAGGTAGGGCAGCAATGGTTCCAAGAGAGAGCATCTTGAACTTCTCCCTCACCAGGAATTTGTTGAAGTTGCGCAGGTCGAGAATTGGCCTTAGCCCCCTGTTCTTTTTGGCATGAGGTAGTACCTGGCGTAGAACTCCCTGCTCTTGAGATGGTGGGGCACCGGTTCCACCGCTCTGTCCTCGAGAAGACCTGCCAACTCCTTCAGTAGAAGGTCCCGGTGGAGGGGAGACTTGAGGGGCTCTCTGGGAAATTAAGGGGGAGGTGTCTGAGTCAGGTGGAGGAGGTAACCCTCCCTGACCACTCGAAGTGCCCAGGAATCAGTGGCGATAGTCAACCACCTCTGGGCATAGTGGGCCAGACGTCCCCCTGTGGGCTGCTGATCCCCTTGAGGTAGAGAGGCTATGCTCAAGAAGTCAAAAACTGCCCCCTGGCTGGGTCGGTGACTGGAGTTTTAAAGCCTTCTGCTTACGAGGGCCATGACCATGTCCCTTGGCTCTCTGACCCTGTTGGGGAGCTGGGGAGGCCTGAAAAGGTGGGTAGTTTCTGTAAGCAGCCCCTTTCCTCTGGTAGAAGGGCTTTTTACCAGAGCTTTTCCATTGGGAGGGGCAGCAGTCTTTGAGAGCCTGGTCCTCATCATGAACTCGGTCTCCAGCTCGGCAGCCTTGTCGGTCATCAGTTTGCCAAAGAGGTTCTCTCCTTGGCAAAGGACATCGACCAATTTGTCCTGAACTCACTGCTCGAGGTCAGATGACTGTAGCCAAGCTTGGTGTCATGCACCAATGCCCACCGCTGCTACTTGAGCCACTGACTCGAACCTGTCATAGGCCGCCCGAGACAAGCTTGGAGCACTCACGGACTGCCTTGGCCAAGTTCTTGAACTGCCGCAGGAGTTAACTGGAGAGACCAGCTGAGAGCCTGGCGAATTCCTTCGCCAGGTCTCTCAGGTACATGCCCATGTACAGCTGGCAGGCCTGGATACGGCCGATGAACATCGAGCCCTGGCAACACTTTCTGCCAAGGTGCGGGCCTCCCTGCCGGGGGACGAGGAGTGCGTCTTCTGGCTTTTCAGCTGACGCATGACCGACTCCCCCACAATGGAGTTATGCAGCAACTGTGATTTCTGGAAGCCCGGGTTTCAGCAGACTCGATACATCAAGTCAAGCTGTTTGCTCACCACTGGCACCAATGGTGGTGTCTCCCACATCCGGAGCATCAGCCGTTCGAGGATGGGAGGGATAGACACCATGAGTGATTCCCTCGGAGGAGTCTCGCACTGGAGGATTTCCAACTCATCCGCCCGCGGGTCCTCCTCCGACTTCGTAGGGAACGCCAGGGCCTTAGACATATTTCCTGTAAAATAGTTATCTCCAAGTTATAATGCCCTGTTCAATGTAATTTCAGTTTGTTCAATGTAAACCGCACTGATGCAGAATAGCGCGGTATATAAGAGAATGTAAATAAATATTCTTGACAAAATCAAGGAAGCCCATATACTCCGGCGGGGACCGCCATTGAGGCTCCGAGACGGGAAAGTCTGATGGGAAATCGCTGTGGTGACAGGTATCGGGCAACTCCTCAACCTCCATCTTCCACTCGGAGTAGTCCATCCAGGACTCGTAGGAGGGCTGCTCCCAGGGCCTCGGGGCTCTCGATGCTCTGTGGCCGATGCCCAGTACACTTGCCAGGGATGACAGTCATCCTAATTGACCAAAAACACATACTACACAATTTCTAAAATAAACACCACAACCTCCCCACTCGATCCATGCCCGGTTTCATAGATCAAATCCACAAAGACCGAATTAGCACCTTATCTCTTAAACATAGTCAACCAATCCCTCTCACAAGGTATTATGCCTATTGATCTGAAATGCACATCCATTCGCCCTATTCTAAAGAATAAGTCACTAGATACAAAAGATCCAAATGCATACAGACCCATAGCCAGTATCCCGTTTACTGCAAAAATTGAAAAAGTAATCCAAATACAACTTCAGGATTTTATCAATCTAATCGCCCCCCCCCCCCCTAGATACATACCAATTTGAATTTCGCCCTTTCCACGGCATGGAAACCCTGTTGATATCCCTAAAGGACAATCTTATCAGAGGCACAGACAACCTTAATCGAACATTTATCCTCCTTTTCATTAATATCGCATCAGTGTTTGACAACCTTAACCACACCAACCTAATTACAAGGCTGTCAAAAATAGGATTAGGAGGCACAGTCCTACAATGGTTCATATCATACCTCTCAAACCGTAAACTACGTGTACAAGTAGGCCAGAAAACATCAGATTCATTCCCCCAAAACCAACGGATACCGCAAGGATCAGCACTTTCAGTATTACTTTTCAATCTATTTCCAACAGCCAATTACTAACATTTTCAAAAAAATACAGCATCGAATATTACATTTACGCAGACGATATTATGTTGTCCCTCCCAATAGGCATAAACAATATTAACTACAAAATACTCTCAGAATGCATCAAAGAAACTCAATCCTGGTTGATCACCAAATCAAGTCTCATCCCCACCATACATAAAATGGTACACAACTCACTCACTCAAGGACTCATGCCAAAGCAACTAAAACTTGCCTCAGTGAGACCAATCACAAAGAAAACAACTCTCGACAAAGAAGACCCAGCAGCATACCGACCAATCTCCAGCATACCTTTCCTCGCAAAAATCATCGAAAAGACGGTTCAACTACAACTTCAGGACCACATCGACAAACACGAAACACTCGACGACAACCAACACGGATTTCGTCCCAACCACGGTGTCGAGACGCTACTGATCTACCTCTTCGACAGCATCCTTAGAACAATTGACAACACCAGGAACGGAATCATAATGATATTCATCGACATCTCCTCAGCCTTCGACACAGTGGACCACAACACGCTCCTGGAAAGACTACAGAACACTGGTATACACGGTATCACACTGAAATGGTTCCACTCATACCTAACAGAAAGACAGCTACAGGTCAAGGTGGGACACATCACATCCCGACCCATCAAAGTCCGTCAAGGAGTACCTCAAGGTTCTGCGCTCTCAGCACTCCTATTTAACATCTACATCCAACCAATATGCAACATCATGAAAAAGAACAACATTCAATACACAATCTATGCGGACGACATCATGATATACACCCCGATATCAATCGACAACCCGGACTTCTCTAGGATAACAGACTGCCTTACACAAATGACCAGTTGGTGTCAAAACAACAACCTCGCCATAAACTACAACAAGACTGAAGCTTTAATCATCACTCGGAACCAAAGCTTCATACACCCACCAAATATAAAGATACAAAACATTACTATACCAATAAGGTCAGAAGTGAGATACCTCGGGGTTACGCTGGACAATAAACTCAATCTCAAGACACACATAAACAAAACAATACAAAAAGCCTACTACAAGATGCGAATCATCAGGAGACTGAAACCACTCCTCGCCCCAGAACACTTCCGTACCGTCTGTCAAGCACTGATAACCCCTCTACTGGACTTTTGCAATCCGATATACCTTGGACTACCGAAACAAGCTATCAAACCACTCCAACTGGCACAAAACACCGCAGCACGAATCATATCCGGAACTGCAAGACAAGAACACATCACACCCACCTTAAAGGACTTACACTGGCTTCCAATCGATGCACGCATCAGATACAAAACTATCATAAACCTATTTAAGATAAAACAGCAAACATCAGCCAACAGCCTGCACGCCCTCATACAACCAGACACCAGCACACGGCCTAGAAGACAACAAACACACAACCGAGTCAGTACCCCAAGTGAATACAAACACACACGCAAGGACACAACAGACAGAGCACTCTCCATGGCTGCTCCAACAATATGGAACAAACTACCGGACGATTTGAGAGCAACTACAGACCTCAAGGACTTCAGAAAACAGCTGAAAACCATGCTGTTCAGAGAACACTATGGACACATCACATAAACTAAGTAACTGTATAGCAGCACACGTTACCGACTAACACTATATGTATATATAAAATGTTTTTAGCACCACTGTATATAGCCCACATTGTACATAGCTCAAACCAATCTAGCTCACAACACAACACACACCCAACTAAATTTCCACCCTCACTGCATGTATAACACACTCACACTACCAGATTGTTTGCTGTGATATCACCTTAATTATCATGATAAGGCGGTTTAGAAATACTGTTAAATAAATAAATAAATAAACAATCTGCGCATAAACCTCAAAAAAACAGAAAATCTATTTGCTTCAAGAATAAAAATTTCACCCCTCAAACAATCACAATTAACGACGTGACTCTCCCAGTTGAGCAGGAGGTAAAATGCCTTGGAATATTAGATCAATCCCTCAGCATGATGCCCCATCTAAAACAAACAACCGCCTACTTCAAGCTAAAAACTATCCAACACCTAAGACTTCTACTTCATACTCAAGATTTCAGGTGAGCAGTCCACACTCTCATTACGCCCCATGTAGACTACTATAATAACCTGTTATAGGGCCTACCAGTCAAAACCTTAACAATCCTCCAAAGAGCGCAAAACTTAACAGCAAGACTAGTATACAAGGCCCGATTGATTGAACATATAACCCCGATCTTATACGACCTTCACTGGCTTCAAATAGGGAGCCGAATAAAATACAAGCTGCTGATAACATTCAAACCGATCAACAACATAGCCCCTTCATACCTATCTACTCTCAAACAAACCCAAGCAGATTCCAGATCGCATAAGCAAAATGCAAAACACTCACTGGTAACACCAGCCTCCATACGCAAGACAAAACAGTCCACCAGCTCCAGAGCCTTCTCCTACACTGCTCCTAGTCTCTGGAACTCACTGCTTTTGTCAATCCGTGCGACCAAAGACCTACAGTTCTTCAGAAAAGAAATCAAAAAACATACCTCTTTACTGAACACTATAGTAACACCAATGATAACCCAACCTCACAAACACCTAACTCACCTCACAATCACTACCCAACCTCCTGTACCCCTCCCCCAATTAATAACCCCTATTCATATCTAATCTCACAGAAATACACACAAAATATAAACTCTAAATAGTTACTAGTCGTCAGTTCATACAACTATGCATATAAAGCAGTCGCTTCATGTTAAATGTATCTATGGCTCTATGTAAATAGTTCAACCTCTGTTCTTTGTAATATGTTGTGTTAAATGTAAACTGACCCTGATCTCTGGAAGGGGTGGTATAGAAGAACCAAATAAACAAGATCACGGTCTCGTCGAGCAGGAATCGGATCGAGACTTCGGCCGAAGATCGGCACGGCCTCCAGGGATGTCTTTGATGTCGAAGGCCCGGTGGTCGAGGCAGATGAACCGGTCGTACCGGACAATGGCGCACGCTGCTGGTCCATGAAGGCAAACAAACTGTGCTCCAGGGCCACCATTCTGGACTCCAGGCCAGAAGGCTCCGCAGCCTTCGGCACGGGCACAGGGACTCAGGCCTGGTGCTGGCTCCTCCGAAGGGAAATCCTCAACGAGGATGGTGTCTGGGGACCGAGGCCAATCCAAAGTCGAATCCTTCCGGGGGACCTTTGCAGGCCGCTCCTTCTCCGATGCCTCGGACGGGCATATCAGATGCAGGACCTGGCCCAGGGGACACCCAGCTGGTTGGATCTATCCAAGGATGCTGCCTTTGAGGGTTTCTTCTTCTTCCCTAGTTACCTCAAGGGAGACCCCCTTTCTGAAGGCCCACAGTATGGATTGGGCTCAGAAAGATCCGCCTGAGCTGTCAAGGTTTCAGACAAGGCCCTGGCCTTTGAAGGCACCGGGGACTCGGGGAAAAAACTTATCGTGCTGCTGCTGGCGGCTCTTGAGGGCCTTGCTGGACATCCTCTTGCAAAGATCACATGCTGCTGAGTCGTGGTCTTGCCCAAGGCAGCGGAGACAGCAAATCGTGTGTGTTGGTCAAAGATATGATTTTTGAGCACCGATCACACTTCTTAAAGCCACTGGTAGCCATGGGGGAAAAAGGTACCCCTGCGAGGTCAAAGACTCGCCGGACTGCCAGTTGGGAAAAAAGGCACAAAGACGCCAGAAAATTAAAGAAACGAAAAACTACAAAAATAGACCCAAACTCGACACCGAGGCCGGGTGGCAGGAAGAGTACCAGTGTGATACCGGAGGCAAGTATCAAACTCAGAGAAAATCAACTTTTCCGGGAACATGCCAGACGTATGTCTGAAGGGCTCTTCGGAAAAAAGGAGACTGAGCAAGATGACACCCTTAGGTGGGAAGGGGCCACGCATGCATGGTGGCATCTTCCAAAGGCTTTCTTTGAAAACGGGGGAGATGCTTCAGCAAGGGCTACGTCAGTGCTGACATCACCCATATGTGAGGACTGACTTCCTGCTTGTTCCTGAAGCAGCCAAGCATCCATTATCTGCTAAAGAGAGAAATACTGAGGTGTGCCGCTTGATGCACCTAAGATTATAGCAAAATGAGGTCATAAGAAGCCTCTGGAATTGTTTCTTTGTCTCGACCTCTGATAGTAGGGGGACACATCCCACTGGTCTATCAAGCCAACATGGAACAGTACTACTACTACTACTACTAAGCATTTGTATAGCACTACAAGTCATATGCGGCGCTGCACAGACAGTCCTTGCTCATCAGAGCTTATAACCTAATCAAGACAGACAATACAGAAGGTGTAGACAGGTTAAAAACAAGAGGGGAAAGGTAAAGAAACAAGGAGATCAGGTGAGTCAAGATCCAAAAGCAGCAGCGAAGAGGAATAGCAATTAAAACCAGCCAGGATTAGGCACCTGCCTTGTATAACTTGTAGTTCCAGGTGAACAGTAACTTAGCTGACATCATAGGCTAATATTTCCAGCTAAGTCATTCTGACTGATCCATATCAATCTCCAAATAGTATATCAAAATATAAAAATAATGACATAGGATTCAAAACTAAAGCACAAATAGGTATAGTCATAATAAAGATGAAATTAGTTCTTACCTGCTAATTGTCTTTCCTTGAGTTCCTCCAGGCCAGTCCAGTTACGCTTGGGTTTCTACCATTCACCAGCAGCTGAAAACTGAGCATGTCAGACTTCTGATGTAGAAGTACAAGAGCTCCCTCTTCAGCTCAGGACTCCAGTCTCCTATTGACGACTCCAGTCTCCTATTGACGCCTCCAGATCTATTCAACAAGGACCTTTCGCAAACTTGTAGAGAATTCAGACATGACAGACCAGAAGAGATGCATAGCCCCCTCCCTCATACAGTATATATAGTGAAATGACTAGACAGGTCCATACTTGCTGAGATGCCCCCAACTCCTTAGGGGACACGCCCACACTGTAATGCTGTACATCTTCACTGGGGTCCCTTCACACCCTTCAAGAACGCAAACCGGCTGGATACTTTCCCCCAACACTGGTTGAAGCTCTGCAACAAAGAATAAGGTAGACAAACTAACAGGGAGGGTCCTGGACTGGCTTGGAGAAACTCAAGGAAAGACAATTAGCAGATAAGAACTAATTTTGCCTTCCTAATCGTTCCTCCAGGCCAGTCCAGTTATGCATGGGATGTACCAAAGCAGTATTCCGACACGTGAGACCGGCCTGAAGCACTGAGACCCCAAAATGCGCATGCCCTGCCACCTGAACATCCAGGCAGTAATGCCTTGTGAAGGTATGCAAGGACAACCAGGTCAATGCTTTGCAAATATCAGCCAATGGCACTGAGCTATGTTCCATCTAGGACGCCACCTTAGATTGGGTGGAATGGGTCCTAAGCCCCACTGACGGGGTCTTCCCATGGAGGTCATAGGTGGAACAGACAGCCTGTTTTACCCAACAGGCAATAAAGGTCTTGGAGGTCACTTCTCCCTTGTGCAGGCTTCCAAATATCACAATCACCCGAACCAACCTCAGAAAAGACTCTGTCCCTTTAAGGTTTCTATGCAAAATCCTGCGCAGATCAAGCAGGTGCAACTGGCAGTCTTCCTCGAAATCAGAGCCTGGGAAAAGCCATAAACTAGACCATCTGATTCAGATGAATATGGGAGAGCACTTTGGGAAGAAAGGAGGAAACAGGACGCAAAACTCCTTCTCCTTAGAAAGAGGTAAAAAAGGCTCCCGGCAGAAAAAAGCCTGCAGCTCCAAAATTCGCCTTGATGAGTAAAGTGCCACTAAAAAGATGGACTTTGATGTGAGATTCTTCAAAGATGCCCTGGCAAGAGGCTTGAACAGTTCAACTGTGAGAACCAACAAAACCAAGTTCAAGTCCCAAGGAGGAACTAGCGGGCACAAAGACGGCTTCACCACTCTAAGGAACTGCACCACATCTGGGTGCACGGCCAAGGAGATCCACTGCTCATGCCCCCTGTAACAAGCGATAGTCACTACCTGAACTTTCAGGGAGCTGAGCGCCAAGCCCTGCTCCAGGTCCTGCTGTAGGAACAGCAAGATATCAGGAAGAAGGCAAACCAACGGCCAGATGCTATCGGGGGCACAACAGTCCTTAAACACCCACCAAATTCGCCCATAGGCCATGATAGTGGAGGGCTTCCGAGCCTTGTATCAATGACAGTCACAGATACTGCGCCCTTTCATGGCCAAGGCCATAAGCGAGAACCGATCCACCTGAGGCATCAGTACCAAACTCTGCAACAGCATAATGATTCTACCTGGGAGCCTCCAGAGGCGAGCTATCAGCAAGCGCATGAGATCCACATACCACAGCCTCCGTGGCCAGTCCAACGCAATGAGAATCAATGGGCCATCATGGGCCTCTATCCACTGCAGCAGTCTTCCAATCAGCGTCCACAGCAGGAAAACATACAGCAGACCCTCTGATGGCCAACTCTGAGCCAGGGTCACAGCCTTTGGATATGTGCTCACAGCACCTGCTGTAGAACCGCCTAGACTTGCTTTTGGATCCCATGGCCATGAGATCCATGACCGGTATTCCCCAACGCACTGTGATGTTGTGAAACACCGCTGCATTCAGATCCCACTCATTCAGATCCAACTGGTGCTGGCTGAGAAAATCCACCTGGATGTTGTCTTTTCCCACTACATGTGCCACCGAGAAGGCTGCCAGATTCTCCTCTGCCCGAATCAGGAGCGACTGGCTCTTCAAGCAGGGCCATACTGGCCGTGCCACCTTGCTGGTTGATGTAAGCTACCATAGTAGCATTGTCTGAACAGACCCATACCACCCTCTGCTATCCAGGGGTGAAAAAACTGCAGAGCCAGAAACACCGCTCACATCTCTAGGTGGTTTATGGACCATGATCTTTCTTCTGGGGTCCATAGCCCCAGTGTCACTTGTGACAGACAATGTGATGCCTACCCTGTGAGGCTGGCGTCCGTCGTTACCAAGACCCATGGTGGTTGTTCCAGTGGCACTCCTGCTGTGAGATGACTGAAACCACCAAGTCAGACTCTCCCTTACACTCTCCACACCTCTTGAGACATCGGTTGGTGCTGTGGGGACCAAAGAGACAGAAGCACCTGCTGCAATGGCCACAAGTGGGCCTGGGCCCATAGTACCAAGTCCAAAGTTGCCGCCATGGAGCCTAACAGTTGGAGATAGAACAACGTTGTTGGTGCCTCCATGCACAGGAATTGCCTCACCTGCACCTGGATCTTCTGCACTTTGCACTCGGGCAGGGAAACCACTCTTGCACGTGTATCGAACTGCACTCCCAGGCAGATCAGCCCCTGAACGGGCTGTAATTGGCTTTTTGCCAGGTTGACAACCCAGCCCAGACTCAGTAAAAACTCCATGACCCGACTTATAGCGGACACAGCCTTGGCCTTCAACTTTGTCTGAATAAGCCAATCATCCAGAAATGGATGCACCAGGATGCTCTCCTTCTACAACGCCACTGCCACTACAACCATCACCATGGTTAACAAGCGAGGAGTGGTGATGGGCTGAAAGGTAGTGCTCTGAACTGAAAGAGGCCCATGGGTACTGCAAATCGCAGGTGTTGATGATCCTGCCAGATTGGTATATGCAAATATGCCTCCATGAGATACAGAGCAAATAAAAATGCGCCCTACCATACCGCCAGTATGACCGACCGCAAGATCTCCATGCAGAAGTGCAGGATGCACAGGGCCTGATTTACATGCTTGAAATAGAGTATGGGCCTGAAGGCCTCTTTTTTTGTGGGCACCACAAAACAGATAGAGTAATGACCCACTCCCCATGGTTGCAGGGGTACCGGCACCAAAGCCTCCAAGCGCAAGAGATGCATTAAAGGACTACCAAAAGGGACTGCTACAAGGAAATAGATCTATACCTGTGAATATTAATCTTCTGAAATAAACTCTAAATCTTGGGGGGGGGGGGGGAATTCTTTAAGTTAAAAAAGATAGATCTGTGTATTTTAGAATTCAGTGTTTCTGCTGGGTCTTAGTACCACCAGAGAGCTTTGTATTTCAGTCAAAGCAGAGTATACTTTAGCAAAGAAAGTAAATTAAGAGTAGATAGACTCTGAAATTTGTTTTTAGAGAACTTTTCATTTCAATCAAATCAGAGTATAGCTTAAACATAGAAAGTTAAATAGAGTAAATATATACTGAAATAAAGTTGTTTCAAGAGAGCTTCTTATCTAAGTCAAATCAGATCATAGCTTAGCATACAGATAGAATAGTCCTGAGTAGGAAGAAATAAACTTGTTTCTAGTGACCTTTACAAAGAGGCCTTCCAGTTAGGAGACAAAAGATCTGTGAAGTTGTCGAATAGGTGTTAAAGGCAAGTGACAAATCAAAGGAGCAATTTAAAAGGCCTTTTCTATCGAACCAGGGGGCTGCGTGAGTCACCCAGAAATTAGTAAGCCTTTACCTGAGAAGCAAGCCAACTTTTAATAGGTCTTCATTCCCTCCCTCCCTTCCCCACTCCCAGCCACCCCTGTGATAAGCATAGCTTTATAGGCTCTTAAACCTCTTAAGGGAAGGAGGTGCCCATATTCACTCTGAGGTGCACACGTAGCTGTTTATCCTCATCAAGCATGCATTAAGGACCTGAGATTAATTAATCTTGAGGTGAACAAAGCCCATTAAACATATTAGATATATTTTTATTAGTATAAGTATCCCCAGCAAATCCACATAAGTAAACAGCTAAATACATCAACACAACCTTAAAATTAAGATGCGGACAGCAGTCCAGCAGCGAGATGGAGGCTTTCCAGTATTTTGCATTGAGTGTCACATGTATGATTTTCTCCCAGTTGGTGAGGAGTCTTACGTGTGCACTAGGTTCAAGGAGCTCTTTGCTCTCAGGGAATGAGTCCGATCTCTGGAAGTTAGAGTAGCAGACTTGGAGGACATAAGGAAGACAATGGAGGTACACAGACAAGACCTACAGGGACGTAGTACTGAAATCCCACCTCCAGTCTGGCAGCATCCCTGTTGCCATGGAGGAGAGAAGTCACATGATAGGAGAGCATCACCCTAGTGTGGCAGGAAGTGATCCTGTAGCTAGGACCTGTCCTCCAAGTGATGTAAAACCCTCTCGTACCGAGGTTATTCTAAGGCCATGTGCCCACAAGGGAAGGATTAGGACAGCCGTTCTAGTTGGTGATTCGATCATTAGGCATGTAGATAGCTGTATGGCTAGTGGACATGAGGATTGCCTGGTAACATGCCTGCCTGGTGCGAAGGTAGCAGACCTCATGCGCCATCTAGACATGGTCATAGATAGTACTGGATAGAAGTCTGCTGTCTTCAAATAGGAAAGCGTGGTAGGGAGGTTCTCAAAGCCAAATTTAGACTTTAAGGTAGGAAGTTGAAATCCAGGACTTCCGGGGTAGCATTCTCTGAAATGCTTCCCATTCCACGTGCAGGACCCAAAAGACAGGCAGAGCTACGGAGTCTCAATGTGTTGATGAGACAATGGTGCAAGGATGAAGGTTTTGGATTTGTTAGGAAGTGGGCAACAATTTGGAGAAAGGAGGGGCTTTTCCGAAGGAATGAGCTCCACCTTAACCAGGATGGAACCAGACTGCTGGCATTAACCTTTAAATAGTAGAAAGTCGACAGTTGCCCAAGAGCGCATGGTTCGGAAGGATGTATCCATGAAGGATACTAGCAAAAGACTGAAGTGAGGACATAGACAGAGAGGTTTCAATAAAGACAAAAATAACCCAAATGCCCTTAAGTATAGAGCAGACAGAACTTAAAGATTCCAAATTACCCCTGCCTACTGGTAACCAGATTAATATGAAAAAACTACAGCCTCTAAAATGCTTGTACGCAAATGTTAGAAGTCTAAAAAGTAAGATGGGAGAGTTAGAATATATAGCACTAAATGAGGTTAGATATTTATTTATTTATTTATATTTCTTATATACCGCACTATTTGCAATCAGCGCGGTTCACATGGAACAGAAATATCCGACAACTTAAATATGTCTGGTCATTACATTAAACAGGAAATGCAACTTGGAAAAAGGGTACACTATATACATATGAGGTGTACTGAGAAAGGATAATGTTTGGTGTTTACATTGTAGGGGACGCCTGTTGCGAGGGCTTGCCTAGTTGACTACTATTATTGTTGAGGTGCTTGTTATTCGAGTGGGACTGAGGATCGGAGATGTCAGTGAGATATTTGGTGAAGAGGAAACGTTTAAGGGCCTTTCTAAATTGGCTCAAGTTGGGGATTGCTCTGATATGTGCTGGTAAGGTATTCCATAGACTTGGGGCACAGAGTTGGAAGGCTCTGTTAGCTGTTGTTTTGGTGCATTTAGTTGCTTCTTTTGGAATTACTAGCATGTTGGACTCTGCAGATCTTCTTGGTCTGTTAGGTGCAAGTGGTTGGATGAGGTCAGATAGAGAGGAGGAGGAGTAGAGCTCATTGCCAGCTTTGAAAGTCATCAGCAAGGTCTTAAAACAAATCCTGGCTTGAATGGGGAGCCAGTGTAACTGCTTCAGGAGTGGTGTCACATGGTCTCTCCTGGATGCGCCAAAGAGTACTCACGCTGCACTGTTCATAGCAAGTTGAAGGGGATTCAGGGTGGACCGGGGGAGCCCTTGTAGTATGGAGTTTGAATAATCGAAATGGGGAATAATCAGGGCTTGGTAAATGGTGCGGAAATCATCTGGTTCGAGTAACAGGCGTAGGTGTCTGAGGGATCTGATTTTAAAGTAGATCGCCCTTACGGTATTGGCTACATGTTTCTTCATGTCGAGATTTTGGTCTAGCGTCACTCCGAGGTAACGTATAGCAGGTTTAACTTGTAGTTCGGCATCATTTACCTTAACGCAGCTGGGTGGTATGAAATTTGGGTTCCTTGAGATGAAAAGAACCTCCGTCTTTTTGTGTTGGATTCGCAGGTTTTGTGATAGGAGCCACTCAGATATAGTGTTGAAGCAATTAGTTAGAGGGGCGAGGTCTAGTTTATATAATGATAATGGCATGTATAAAAGCACATCGTCAGCATATAACATGCAACTAACATTGAAGGATCTAATGATTTTGCAGATGGGTTGGATGTATCTATTAAACATCAAGGATGATCCTTGAGGCACTCCTTGACTTTGTTGAAATGGTTCCGAAGTAGTCCCGTTTGCTCGAACATGCTGCCATCTTCCAGACAGGTAGGATCTGCACCATTCGAGCGCTGATCCGCTGATACCTTTTTCTCTTAGGCGGTAGAGGAGAATCTCATGGCATACAGAGTCGAAGGCTGCTGCTATATCTAAAAAGAGGAGTACGAAACCATGTCGTATGTTGTCAACGCCTGAAATTATATTGTTGAACAGGGCTGTAAGTAGTGTTTCCACTCCATGTGACTCTCTAAATCCATGTTGGGATGGATCTAGTGGGGCAGTAGTGTCAATATGATCCTGTAATCGTCTATGTACTACTTTTTCAATGATTTTTGCGAGCATAAGGATATGACAGGTATGACAGTATCCCACTGGTTATCCTCCTTCCACCATGTCTCTGAGATACCAGAGTATAAATTATATCGCAATGAAAGAATAGATCAAATTGGTGGAGGGGGTGCACTCTATGTTAGAGAGGCATTGAGTCACACACGATTGAAGTTTTGCAGGAAACAAAATACATGGTAGAATCTCTATGGATGGAAATTCCATGTAAAAAGGGGAAGGTGATAGCAGTGGAGGTGTACTTTCGACCACCTGGCCAGAATGAACAAATAGATGATGAAATGCTCAAAGAAATCAGGGAAATTAGCAATATTTACAGCACACTAATAATAATGGGTGATTTCAATTACCCTGGTATCAACTGGGTCAGTGTCACAGAAGGACATGTTAGGGAGATAAAGTTTCTAGATCAAATAAATGACTGCTTCTTGCAAGAGCTGGTTCATTTACCGACAAGAGGGGAAGCCATCTTGGACCTAGTTCTTAGTGGAACAGAAGATCTAGTGCAAGAGATAAGGGTGTTGGTGCCACTTGGCAATAGTGATCATAGCATGATCAAATTTTATTTAATAAATGGAGGAAGGATGGCAAGGAAATCCACAGTACTAACTTTTTCCAAGATGGCTGTGTGAGGATGTCATGACTGTCATACTCCTACTCTTCTGTTCTCTCCCTCTTTCCCTGCCTTTCTGGCCTCTTCTATCTATGCCTTAGACCTCCTCTTTCTCCCTCTACTGTTCTGTCTGATAATAGCATTCCTTTCCTTGTCTTAAGCGTTCCTTTCCTTGTTTATTGTTCGCAGCTTTGATGCTCCAGCATAAGTGGTCTATAAAAAAAACTGATTAAAGATAGAGATAAAATTTCAGAACATGTAGATAGTCATGGGAAACACCCAACATGTCTTTAACCAGGGAAGGTCTTGTCTTACTAATCTGTTATATTTTTTTGAAGGTATAAATAAACAGGTAGACATAGGTGGGTCGGTCGATGTACTATATCTGGATTTTCAGAACATCTTTGACAAGATCCCTCATGAGAGACTCTTGGCGAAATTAAAAAGTCATGGGATAGGAGGAAGCGTACTATTGTGGATCAGGGACAGGTTAAAAGACAGAAAGCAGAGGGTAGGGCTAAATGGACAATTTTCTCAATGGAGAAAGTTGAATAGCGGAGTACCCCAGGGATCTGTGCTGGGTCCGCAGCTTTTTAACATATTTGTAAATGACCTTGAAATGGGAATAACGAGTCAGGTAATCAAATTTGCAGATGACACAAAATGATACAAAGTTGTTAAAACCCAAGGGGATTGTGAAAAATTGCAATAGGACCTTGATAAATTGGAAGATTGGGCGTTCAAATGGCATATAAAATTGAATGCGGACAAGTGCAAAGTTATGCACCTAGGAAAGAACAATACAAAATGAATAATTACACTTACCTGGTAATTGTAGTTCCTTTAGTGACGACAGTTCAGTCCTCTACTTCTGGGTTGTGCTCCTCCTCCTGCAGCATGGAGACTGGACATGACAAATTAAGGACATCACGGCATATATCCTGTTGAGGACTCCCATAATCCCCAGTGTACTATTGAAAAAGCAAACTCAAAAGAGCAACAAATAAGTAGCCAACTGAGCAATCCAAACCTAATACCGTTCTAAACATTGTCTTGAAAACCAGTAAACCTTGCTCCCTACCGCTCCCTTCCGCCTTCCTTAGAATATACGAGCATGAGCAGAGGGAAAGTAAACAGAGTATACGTAAAACATTTATGCTTACCTGTAAGTATCACACAAAAATAATCCCGCATTCAGATATATATATATATACCACCCAAAAATGAAGGAGAGCATTTTTCTTTGTGTCTCTCATCCTAAAATACCTACCATCTATACAGTGCCGAAGATTCACAAATCTCTTCTCTCTCCTCCTGGGAGACCCATTGTGTCTTGCAGAGGCTCTATCCTTGAGCCTCTAAGTTCTGTGATGTCTTTTTGAAAGAGGAGGCCTCGCTAGTACGTTCTTTCATTCGTGATTCTACTCATTTTATGATCCAGCTATCGACTTTAGTTTTGCCTGATTCTGCCATTTATCTGGTGACGTTAGATGTAGCGGCACTTTATACAAACATCCACCAGGGGGAGGCATTAGACCTCTTGAAAACCTCATTCACCACGGCCCCACCAAGATTACCGAAGACCTTTTTGCTGGATTTAATCACCTTAGTTCTGACAAAGAATTATTTTCTTTTTGAGGGAACATTTTTCCAGCAAATTTTTGGCATTGCCATGGGTGCCACAGTGGCTCCCTCCATTGCCACTTTATATTTGGCTCAGATGGAGGTCTGATTTATGTATCATCTTTTTTTGCTCATGTGCCAATTTGGAAAAGGTTTTTAGATGATATCTTTTTGTATGGCCGGCCGGTTTGGATGAATTGCAAGATTTTCTATCTTGGTTGAATGGTCTTAAGACCAATATTAAATTCACGGCGCACATGGACTTACAGCGGATTGAGTTTCTTGATATGCTCATTTATAGAGCTGATGGTTCTCTTCATACTACTTTATACCGTAAACCAGTGCAGAGAAACAGCTTGTTGAATTACAACAGTTTCCATCCTGCCTCTCTTTGGAGGGGGTTACCATATGGTCAATTTTTGCATTTGCGCTGTTTATGTTCTTCAATATTGGATTTTAAACATCACGCTCAGGACTTAATGTTATGTATTTAAGCATTACACTGTTTATTGTCAAAAAATTGTTCCATGTAAAAACAAGCTCTTGCTTTGTTGACTGTTGTTCAATTGTGAACCGCACCTGAACTCCGGAAGATGCGGGATATAAATGATTGTTAAATAAAATAAATAAATTAAAACAGCGTTTGCTTGCAAGGGGATACCCCCCATCAGTAGTGGATCAAGCGTATAAACGTGCTCGCTACACTCACCGTGACTGGTTACTGCTTCCATCTCCTAGTAACACTAAGGGTCTGGCTGATAAAAGAATAGTGGGGGAGTTTCCCTATATGGTCCGCAGCAATGCAGTTGTTGGGATTCTTCGTAAACACTGGCCTATTCTTTCTGTGCACACTAGTTTAGCTCATCCGTTTATGCCTGCTTTCAGTAAAGCTTCCTGTCTTCGTGACCGGTTAGTTAAATCCACCACTATGCTGGACAGACCGTTGGGGCCAAACACAACAAGGGGCCATTTTCCTTGCCAGAAGTGTAAATTTTGTTTTAACACCATGCCCGGAACTTCATGGGATCATCCTACGACTGGGCACACATATTGGCGGAGGTGGTTCACTACTTGCTCCTCGACTTTTGTGGTCTATCTAATCCAATGCGACTGTCCTTTATTATATGTTGGGCGCACGACACGTTCTATCAAAACTAGGATCAGTGAACATGCCTCCCGCCTTCATCAACGGGTCATTTCAGCCCCAATAGTCGAACATTGTATTGAGCGGGGGCATACATTTGACACCTTACATTGACTGATCACATCCCTGTTGATTCCCGAGGGGGTGATAGGGTGATTCGGTTGCAGCGTTGTGAGCAGTGATGGATTTATGATTTGGGAAGTGTGGATCCAGGCGGGCTGAACCGTGAAATTGAATGGTTTAAGTGTTTTATGAGGGGCGCCTGTCGGCTAGGGGGTTCCCTGCAGTGGTGGGATATCCCTTTGCCAAGGGCTGTTCTTCATTTACGTCATGCAGGGTTGCTGATTTCATCCAATTGGAGGGGGATACACGGAGGGATGATCCTCAATCCATGATTGGTTCTCCTTGATGGACAATTTCTGCTGGCCAATGGTAAGAGGAATGTTTCCCTCAGTGATTGGTTGTCGGAGTGGAACCGGCAGTTTTTGAATGCAATGAGGCCCTCATTTTGTCAATGGTTAGGAGAAGATTAACGCCTGTTCGACCTACGTTGGAGCACTTGATACAGGGACTAGCTTGTCCCGAAACGTGCATGTCGTCTCAGGATTTTGGATGTGTTGAATACTGACTGAGTCGGGCTTCTTTTCTCAATCATTTAAGCTAAGTTGGTTTTTTAATTATATTTTCACCAAAGAAATGTTCTCTGAATAAAATGGATTGCATCTGTCTGGTGGGGTTTTGAAGCCATTCTTAACCTCCCTCGTTGTGATCCGACAAAAATATTGCTAACTACGTTTCACTGGGGACTTTTTTGGAGATTTTTGGGTGGTACCTCTAAGTATCTGCAGCAAGGCCCAACAAGGATCCACTGAAACCAACACTACCCCGGGTGGGATTGAGGACTGAACTGTCGTCACTAAAGGAACTACAATTACCAGGTAAGTGTAATTATCATTTCCTTAGCGTTCCTCCAGTTCAGTCCTCTACTTCTGGGATGTAAAAGAGCAGTGTTCAACGGGAGGGACCCTTAAATCCGGCTCGCAAAACAGCTGAACCAAAACGGGCATCCGCTGCTGCCAGTACATCCAACCGGTAGTGCTTACTGAACGTATGGAGTGAAGACCATGTAGCCGCCCTACAAATGTCTCCTGATGGAACCAAACTGTGCTCCGTCCAGGAAGCTGCCTGTGCCCTGGTAGAATGCGCATGCAAACCAACCGGCACCACTCGACCTTGCAACACATACGCCGACGCAATGGCCTCTCTGATCCACCTGGAAATGGAAGCTTTCGCCGCCGCCTCGCCCCTGCGAGCACCTCCGAACACCACGAAGAGACGATCAGACTTGCGGAACGATTCTGAAACCTTCAGATATCGGCGAAGGGTTCACTTGACGTCCAAAAGGCACAAAGTGGAATCCACCGCCGAGCCCCCCTCAGACCGAAGCACCGGCAGCGATACTGACTGATTCAGATGAAAAGAGGATACCACCTTAGGCAGAAAGGACGGCACCGGCCGAAAGACCACCTTGTCGTTCGAAAACTGGAGAAAAGGTTCTCTACAAGATAACGCCTGAAGCTCCGAAATTCTTCTCGCTGAGCAAATGGCCACTAAGAAAACCACCTTCAAAATCAAATCCTTAACTGTCGCATTGTACAAGGGCTCAAAGGGCTCTTTCACCAGAGCCCGCAAAACCACATTAAGATCCCACGGTGGTACGTAGACACGCTGAGGCGGCCGAATCCTGGAAACCGCTCTCAAAAAACGCAACACACCTGGATGGGAACCCAGGACGCCACCCTGGACCTTACCTCTGTAGCAGGACAGCGCCGCTAAGTGCACCCTCAAGGAACTGGCCGCAAGCCCCTTCTCAAAACTATCCTGCAAAAAACTCAGCACGACCGGGATCGAAGCCATAGTCGCATGAATCTGATGCCGAGAACACCAATCCTCAAAAATGCGCCAAACTCTGACATAAGCTAGCGAAGTTGACCTTTTCCGGACACGCAAGAGCGTTGCCACCACCGCCGCTGAATACCCAAACTTCTTCAGCCGTGCCCTTTCAATGGCCAGGCCGTAAGCGAGAATCAATTCACCTGGGGCATGCGAAGCGGACCTCGAAGAAGCAGATCCTCCGAGGCCAGCAGAAGCCACGGGGTCCCGTCTAGGAGACGAACGAGGTCGGCGTACCGCGGCCAGTCCGGGGCAATCAGAAGCACTTTTCCACGGTGAGCCTCTATGCGCTGCACTACTCAAGCTATCAGCGCCCACGGAGGAAAGACGTACAGGAGACCGTTCGTTGGCCATGGTTGCAACAGGGCGTCGAGACCTTCCGACATCCTTACCCTTTGCCTGCTGTAAAACCGCTCCACCTTTGCAGACTGGAAGGATGCCATGAGATCCATTATGGGCTTCCCCCATCGGCGCACTATCTGAGCGAAGACATCCGGATGTAACTCCCATTCTCCAGCATCCACTTGTACCCTGCTGATGAAATCTGCGGTCACATTGTCCTTTCCGGCGATGTGTGCCGCCGACAACGCTGGCAGACGTTTCTCCACCCATGAGAACAGCAAGTCCGCCTCCTCTTCCATGGTCGCACTGCTGGTTCCGCCCTGCCGATTGATGTAGGCCACCGTCGCGGAATTGTCCAAGAGCACTCTCACCGCTCTGCCCGATACCGATGCTTCGAAGGCCTGCAACGCCAAAAACACCGCTCTCAATTCCAGCTGGTTGATAGACCAACCGCTTTCTTGGTGGGACCAAGTGCCCTGCGCAAAGAGACTCCCACAGTGAGCTCCCCACCCCAACAGATTGGCATCTTTCAGGAGGGGAACTCATTCCGGCTGCTCCAGGGGGCGAAGCCACCACCGCAAAGCGCTCCTGATCAGAGCTGGACAGACTAGCCTCTTGATCAACGCGTCCTTCTGATGTGACCAGCACCGGAGCAGCGCCCTCTGAAGCGGTCGCATATGAAATCTGGCCCAGGGGACTGCCTCCAGAGTCGCCGCCATTGTACCCAAGACCCGCAGGTACTCCCATGCTGTCGGGGCCCCCTTGGCGCAGAATCTGCGGACTAAATCCTGTAGATTCAGCACACGGCGCCGTGGAAGGTACACAAACCCCTGACGCGTGTTGAAGCGCACCCCCAGGTACTCGAGATTCTGCGAAGGAAGCAACCGGCTCTTGACTCGATTGATTACCCAGCCGAGATTTTCCAAAAACGTCATCACCTTGGAGGTAGCCTGAACACTTTCTCCCTCCGACTTCACTCGGATGAGCCAATTGTCTAGATAGGATGGGATTTTGGTTCATCCCTTTCTTAGCGCCGCTGCCGCCACCACCATCACCACCTTGGTGAAAACCCGCGGCGCCATTGCCAGGCCGAAGGGCAACGCCTTGAACTGATAATGGCCCCAAGGTAGAGAGAAGCGCAGCCACTTTTGGTGTGCCGACCTGATCAGAATATGCAGGTATGCTTCTGTAAGATCCAAGGAGGTCAGGAATTCTCCCTTTCGAACTGCCACAATCACCGACCTCAGAGTTTCCATACGAAAATGAGGCACCCTTAGACACCGGTTCACGCCTTTTAGGTCCAGAATGGGCCAAAACGCCACGTCCTTCTTTGGCACGACGAAATATATTGAGTATCGACCCCTGCCGTAGTCTGCCAAAGGAACTGGAACGACCACCCCTAGTCCCCGGAGACAGTCGAGGGTACGGTGGATCGCTAGAGCCTTCTCTGAGTTTCTGCAGGGGGACATCACAAAGGAATCCAGGATGGGCCTTGCCAACTCCAAAGCATAGCCCTCCCGAATGATTTCCAAGACCCACTGGTCGGAGGTTATACGGGTCCAAGCAGAAAGAAACCCCGAAAGCCTCCCTCCTATCGGCAGGCTTTCCGCCCGGACCCACTGACCTTCATTGGGACTTACGGAAGGGCTGGGAGGAAGAGGTCACGAAACCTCTACCTGCGCCCCTGAAACCGTGAAACCCCTGCGCTCTGGATGCAACTTTGCCCCTCTGAAAACCGTCCAATCGGGAACCCCGAAGCTTTCTAGCCTCCCTATAGGGACCCCGAAAAACGGGAACTGATTTACCCCCCTTGGGTTTATCTTCCGGAAGTCTACCTCCCTTAGACTCCCCCAAGTCTTTTACTAACTCATCCAGGTCGTCCCCAAACAACCACCTGTCCTTAAACGGTAGCTTGCTGAGCCGCGACTTGGACGAGCCATCCGCCGCCCAATTCCTAAGCCAAAGAGAACGGCGGGCCGCTACTAAGGACGCCATACTATTAGCTAACGGCCTGATCAAGTCATAGTGCACATCCGCAAGATAGGCAGTGCCGGACTCCAATCTGTCCAACTCTGCCCCCCACTCAGAGTCTAACTGGGACACTTGGCGCAAACGCTGAGACCATTTGAGGCAAGCTCTAGCCACCCAGGCCCCGCAAATGGAAGCCTGCAAGGACAATGCATCCGCCTCAAACGACTGCTTCAACAAACTGTCCACTTTCCTATCCTGCGCATCCTTTAGCGCCGCGCTACCTTCCACCGGAATGGTGGTCTTCTTGGTGACCACCGAAACCACTGCATCAATGTGGGGAGATCAGAAATGCTCTTTGTCCTTATCTGCCAGAGGATATAGCCTGTTCATGGTCCAAACGCCTCGCAGTCCCAACTCAGGCTGATCCCACTCATCCTGGATCATCTTGTCTACTACCCGGTGGATGGGAAACACTATTTGCGGTTGACGCAATGCCTGAATGACCAGATCCTCCACACTTTCGTCCTCTGCGGCCAGCGTCGCCAAATTCAAAATTTGAAGGAATTCTGTGATAAGAGCTGTCAGCTCTTTCCTCCAGAATACCCGAATGATCCTTGCCTGGTCCTCCAACTCCGGAATCTCCCCCTCTTCGAGCTCAGTCGCTTCGAACTCAAGCTCCGGATCCCTGTCCTCCGATCCACTGCCTTCCAGATTGGTGCTGGGCAACTCCGTAGTTCGGGCTCTCTTTGATGGCCTAGGAGAGGGCAAACCCTTCTCCCGTAGGCAGCCTGCTGGGGAGAAGCCCCCAATAGGGCAGAGTCAGGCACCTTGCCCTGCCGTCTCATACAGAACGACTGATGCATAAGTAAAATGAAATCCGGACAGAAATCCTCTAGAAGAGGCCCGGACCCCAAAGTAGCCGCAGACACTGGCAGGGTCGCACTCCCCTGGTCCCCTCTAGAAGTAGAAGCTCCCCGGTCTTCTGCTTCAGTGACCATCGCCATCAGAGACCTCTCGGGACTCGACTTGGCCTCCATCTGCTGCTCCACATCCGTGGATACCACAGCGCAGCCACGACAAATACCTGAATCTGCCACGGAGCCCCTGCATGTGCCGCAGACCACGCACTGTGGACGTGACGCCATATTGAATAGCCAAGAAGCTTTTTTTTTTTTTTTCAACTACTTGCAACCAATAAACCAGACTTGCCTTCCAGGGCCGTGGGCAAAACCGAGCTGAACAAACCAAGCCCTTCGCTAACCTCGGACCCCTAAGCACTCCCTGTAGAGAGTCCCAGAGAGAAAGGCTGCGGGAGCGCCGAAAGAACGGCAAACTTTAAAAACGTAAAAGATAGAAAGCAGAGGGTAGTTAAAAGATAGAAAGCAGAGGGTAGGGCTAAATGGCCAATTTTCCCAATGGAGAAAGGTGAATAGTGGTGTACTCCAGGGATCTGTGCTGGGTCCGCTGCTTTTTGACATATTCATAAATGACCTGGAAAGTGGAATAACGAGTGAGGTTATCAAATTTGCTGATGACACAAAACTATTTAAAGTTGTTAAAACCCAGGAGGATTGTGGAAAATTGCAAGAGGATCTTGATAAATTGGAAGACTGGGCATCAAAATGGCAGATGAAATTTAATGTGGAGAAGTGCAAGGTTATGCACCTAGGGAAGAACAACCCAAACTATGGTTACACGATGCAAGATTCCACATTGGGAACCACCACCCAAGAAAAAGATTTAGGCGTCCTTGTGGATACCATGTTAAAACCCTCGGCCCAGTGTGCAGCGGCGGCCAAGAGAGCAAATAGAATGCTAGGTATGATAAGGAAAGGAATGGAAAATAAAACAAAAGATATTATAATGCCTCTATATCGTTCCATGGTGAGACCGCACCTTGAATATTGTGTGCAATTCTGGTCGCCATATCTTAAAAAGAATATAGCAATTTTAGAAAAGGTTCAGAGAAGAGCCACCAAAATGGTAAAGGGGATGGAAGGCTACTCCTATGAAGAAAGGCTAAAAAGGTTGGGGCTCTTTAACCTGGAAAAGAGACGGCTGAGGGGAGATATGTTAGAAGTCTATAAATTAATGAACGGAGTGGAACGGGTAAACGTAGATCGATTGTTTACCTTATCAGAATATAGAAAGACTAGGGGACATGCAATGAAGCTACAGGGTAAACTATTTAAGACTAATAAAAGTAAATATTTTTTCACTCAACGTGTAATCAAACTCTGGAATTTGTTACCGGAGGATGTAGTAAAGGCTGTTAGTGTAGCTGGGTTTAAAAAAGGTTTGGACAAGTTCCTGGAGGAAAGGTCCATAAACCATTATTAAGAAGGGACCCAGGATATCAATGCTTGAACCAATACAAGCATTGTGGAACCTGTGTCCCTTGGGGAAACTGCTAGGTACGTATGACCTAGATTGGCCACTGTTGGAAACAGAATACTGGGCTTGATGGACCTTGGTCTGACCCAGTATGGCATATCTTATGTTCTTATGTTCTTATGTTAACGTTGAAAACTGAAACAAGAAGGGTCCCGAGAAAAGAACCACCACCGCTTCTGAGTGCCGAACGAAATCGGGGAACTGCTCACCCGGCAGCCCCGATCCGGAGCGCCGCCGAAGAAACAAGCCACATGGTCCCCTGCTCTTTAAAATGGCCGCCGCTCCTAACACTGACACAGAGAAAAGGCGCGAAAGACAAACGCGCCAAGAACAGCGGGACCAGAGCAGGGTTCTCGCCGCCGACACTCGCAGCCCCAGAAAAGTTACATGAAACTCACCCCTCTTCAACGGGGCTCAAACCCGAGCGGTTTCCCCGATCCTCAACAGTGAGGGGAACCGCAAGGCGAGCCACCGTCCATGTGTCAGCGCCGCCGGGCAGACCTCCGCTGCTTCAGTACAGGGGAAAAAGTACTGCTCCCGTGCCTGAATGGAACTCTCCTCCGTCCTGTCTAGGAGGAGAGGGCCGAAGGGGAGATAGAGAACTGAGACGGCTTCAGCAGAAAAAGTGAAGGCAGGCAGGGACCAGCATCAAAGCGCAGCTGACTGAGAATAAGGCTGGTGCCTTAAGGAGACAGTACTGCCAAAAAAAAACTAAAACTGAAGGGAAATCAAAGAAACCAATTACCAACTAAAATAGAAGAGAAAATGCTCTTCCCCACAACTTAACTACTCTGATCTATCCTATTGCTCCTTATCTGTTCCTTTAGTGAGTCCAGGACTCTGGGCTCACTAAGTCCTCCTGCTGCGTGGAAACTGGACACACTGGGGATTATGGGAGTCCTCAACAGGATATATGTCATGATGTCATTAATTTGTCATGTCCAGTCTCCAAGCTGCAGGAGGAGGAGCACAAACCAGAAGTAGAGGACTGAACTGGAGGAACGCTAAGGAACTATGGTTATACGATGCAAGGTTCCACATTAGGAACCACCACCCAGGAAAAAGATTTAGGCATCATCGTGGATAACACGTTGAAACCCTCTGCCCGGTATGCAGTGGCGGTCAAGAAAGCAAATAGAATGCTAGGAATCATAAGGAAAGGAATGGAGAATAAAACAAAGGATATTATAATGCCTCTGGATCGTTCCATGGTGCAACCATACCTCGAATATTGTGTGCAATTCTGGTCATTATATTTTAAATACAATATAGCAGAATTAGAAAAGGTACAGAGAAGAGCCACCAAAAATGGTAAAGGGGATGAAAGGATACTCCTATGAGGAGAGGCTAAAAAGGTTAGGGCTCTTCAACCTAGAAAAGAGACGGCTGAGGGGAGATATGATAGAGGTCTATAAGTTAATGAATCTAGTGGAAGGGGCAAACAGATTATTTTATGCCATCAAAATGTAGAAAGACTAGGGGACATACAATGATGGTAAAGTGTAACCCATATAAGACTAATAAGAGAAAGCATAGTTACTCACCTATAACAGGTGATCTCCAGGAACAGCAGGAATTTAGTCCTCACATATGGGTATCAGCAGTACCGATGGAGCCTGCACGGGAATGCTCCACAGCGTCCAAGTAGAAAGCTTTTGGGAGCATCCCTCAGCGCCTGCGTGCTGCCTTCCCACCTTTCCCAACTGCCTCTCTCCAGTTGAGTTTTAAAGCTGAGACAAAGAGAGAGAGAAGGAAAGGGAAAGAGATAGATAGATACAACTCCTAGGGGAGGTGGGTGGGTTGTGAGGACTAAATTCCTGCTGTAACTATGTTATCTCCAGGAACAAGCAGGAATGTAGTCATCACATATGGAGACTCCCTAGCTTTAGGTGCCAGGGAGAGACACCAGAAGTTGTGTGCCCCTGAACAGGGCTCCACTTCTCCCCATTGATCTCTGACATCCTACCAGGGATGGTGGGTAGGAGTTGATTAGGTATGGAACAGGTGTTGGAGAACAGCCTGACCAAACAAGGCATCCCGGCGGGAGTCCTTGTCCAAGCAGTAATGGTCTGTGAAGGTATGAACCGAGGCCCAGGTGGCTGCTCGACAGATGTCGTCGACAGACACAGAGTGCAGATGAGCCATTGAGGCTGCCATGGCTCTCACATTGTGAGCTGTGACATGGCCCTCCAGAGAAAGGTTCTTACTCTGATAGGTGAAGGAAATACACTGAGCAATCCAGTTAGACAGTGTTCTCTTGGAGACTGGAAGTCCCAAATGAGAAGGATCAAAAGCAACAAAGAGTTGAGAGGACTTTCTATGTTGCTGTGTTCTTTGTAAGTAAAAGGCTAAAGCTCTTTTACAGTACAAGGTATGAAGGTTCCTCTCTGCATTTGATGCATGCGGCCTTGGAAAAAAAAAACACAGGTAGGTAGACCGCTTGGTTCAGATGAAAAGGAGAGACCACCTTTGGCATAAAGTGTGGATGAGTCCTAAGGACTACCTTGTCATGATGGAACCTTGTACAAGGTGGATCAGCTACTAGCGCTTGCAACTCACTAATGCGACGTGCTGATGTGATTGCAATGAGAAAGATAATCTTCCAAGAGAGGAATTTCAAGGAGATAGTATCTAAGGGTTCAAAAGGTGGCTTCATGAGCTGCCCAAGAACCAAGTTTAAGTCCCATGCCACTGGTGGTGGCCTAATGGGAGGCTTAGTTAGAAGAAGGCCTCTCATAAATTTTTCTATAAGAGGATGAGAGGAAATAGGCTGTCCATTTAGAGGCTTAAAGGAAGCTTCAATAGCACTCAAATGGACTCTGAGTTAGTCTTAAGACTCGCAATGGATAAATGAAGGAGATACTCCAGCAATGATTCCAGAGGTATCGCAAGGGGGTTAAGACCCTTCTGCGAACACCATATGGTAAACCTTTTCCACTTGAAAGCATAAGAGCGTCTTGTGGAAGGTTTCCTGGAAGCAAAAAGAATCTCTTACTTGCTGAGGAATATTAAGATCATGGAGATCTAGGCCTTCAGCAACCAAGCCCTGAGATGCAGAGACTGGGGATTGGGATGCCATAACTTTCCATCCTCCTGAGATAGGAGATCCGGAGCAGACCCTAACTCCAAGGAGGAAGCTTGAGAGAGATGTAGAAGCAGAGGGTACCACACTTGCCGTGGCCAATGTGGAGCTATGAGAATCATACGGCCTCTGTCTCTCTGAAGCTTGAACAGGGTTTTGGGAATTAGGGGAATGGGTCGAAAGGCATACAGGAAGTCTTGACCCCAGTAAAGGAGGAAAGCATCCCTGGTCTGAGCCCCCTGACCCGGAATTCTGGAACAGAACCGGGTAAGTTTGGCATTCCACGGACTTGCAAAGAGGTCTATGTCCGGGGTTCCCCAAATTTGAAAAATCTTGGCCACCTGGTCTGCATGCAGAGACCACTCATGTGGAAGCAGAACTCGACTGAGTGTCTGCCCAAGAGTTTTGTATGCCTGAAAGATACACTGCCAGGAGATGAATCTGATGCTCTCTGGAGAGGGCCCATAGTCACAAAGCGACAGAGAGCCTGTTCCCCCCTGCTTGTTCATGTAGAACATGGCTACTTGATTGTCCGTATGAATGAGGACTGTCTTGTAGCTGAGCAGGGTGTGGAACACTCGAAGAGCAAGGAAGATTGCTCTGAGCTCCAAGAGATTGATATGAAGATGAGTCTCCTGTGGAGATCAGGTGCCTTGGGTGGCGAGATCTTGCAGATGAGCTCCCCATCTGTTGTGAGAGTTGCTTGGGGCAAGGGTCGTTGAAACAGGGACCCCAGCAACAGGTTTTGAGTGGACGTCCACCACCGGAGGGACAAAATAAGGCGACTTGTGTTTGCTATTTTGTCCGACAGGCATCCTGATGCCTGGGTCCATTGAGTGGATAAAGTCCACTGGGCTGCCCTCACATGGAGACAAGCATAGGGAACACAAGGAGCAAGAGTGACGATGACACAGATGCTTATTCCAGAGATTTTTTATTGTAGTTCCCCAACGCGTTTCGGCGGAACGCCTTCCTCAGGGGGTAAGAAAACTGACAAATATAATATAAATACATATATTAGAACATATCAAAAACATGTAAAAACTTAAAATAAAATTATAAATATATGACTAATCAAGCTACACGAGCATAGGTAGAAATCAAAACAATCAATAAATAAATGAATAGTAAGAACAATCATAAATGAAAATTTCATACTAAAACAATAAGCAATACTCTACGGAAACCATCATATGATACAACTGTATGCATAAATCAAAATGTAGAAAACCATAAAAGAACACTACAAAGAGACGCAGGGCAGAAAGTAACTAAAAAGACCAAATGACAAACAATACTCACTGATATATATCATGAGAAGAATGTCCGTATGTTAAAATATGACGGGCGATCACCGTTGAGCCAACGGTGAAGAAGCCATATATACAGACAGCATTAAGCTGTGAACAAAATATCATAAGATTAAAATACAAGTGAGACATAATCTAAAAGAAAAGGAGTCCCCATATTATCATACATATAGAAGAAACAGGCATAATGACCATATTCACATTAAAATTACCAAAAACAAAGAACAACATCATGTATAAAAAATAATACTAAAAGGACTGTAGATCCAAGGGGTAGAGAAAATTGAATATACTTACTTAAAACAGAATACCTCCTAAATAATGATGTGTTTTCTAAACAAAACCGTAGTGACAAACACGCTGTAAAAGCATGAATAAAGTAAGTTAGAGCAGTGTTTCCCAACCCAGTCCTACGGGGCACACCGGCCAGTCAGGTTTTCGGGATATCCCTAATGACTATGCATGAGATATATATGCATTAGAGATATCCTGCCAACCTGACTGGTTTGTGGCCCTCCAGGGCTGGATTTGGAGACCCCTGCCTTACACCTCTGTCATTTAAGATTGTGAGTGGGCAAGGTGCAGATGTCCTAGACATCGAAAGGGTATATAGAATGTAACACATTCCTCCTCGATTCTCACCACCACCAAAATATTGTCTATTAGACAACTTTTTGGTGGTGGTGAGAATCGAGGAGGAATGTGTCACATTCTATATACCCTTTCGATGTCTAGGACATCTGCACCTTGCCCACTCACAATCTTAAATGACAGAGGTGTAAGGCAGGGGTCTCCAAATCCAGCCCTGGAGGGCCACAAACCAGTCAGGTTGGCAGGATATCTCTAATGCATATATATCTCATGCATAGTCATTAGGGATATCCCGAAAACCTGACTGGCCGGTGTGCCCCGTAGGACTGGGTTGGGAAACACTGAGTTAGAGAACTTACGTCATATAATAATTAAATCAGACTGATGTCCTTTAGCAAATAGACTCACATTACTAAAATAAAGCTGTATTAAAAAAAGACTATATTAAAAACCAAACTGTAAAACATCATGTATTAGAGAAACTTAAAACACTCTAGGAACATCATAGAAAATTGCTATGTGAAATTGGCATCCAAACTTGTATTTAAAAAGGGTGGTTTATACACCATCTACTAAAATATAAAAAAAATTAATTCAAAAATAAGGTGCACCATCTAAAAATATCGTTGAGTAAAAGATACAAAAAATGCTCAGAATACCCAATAGGAGTCTCATACAAAACGATACTGGCTCTAATATAAATCGTGACGAAAAGCCAAAATGTGGGAACGCACCAAAAAGGGGTTGATTTTTCAACATCAAAATACAAAAGAGTGAAGAGGACCACAAGCAACATTGAAACCCCACGGTGTGTGACAACCTCACTAATGCACATACGACTAACAGAGTAGCCGTGCTGTACTCTAGAGGGTAAACTACAATAAAATTATAAGTAATTTAATGTATAATATAAAATAGCATGCCCTCATGTTTGGTATAATTGTGTAAGAGAAAGATACCAGCGGTCATAAATATATTGCATGTACTTAGAAGGATCATAATGCTACATTTGAGAGAAAGGACCCTACAACGAACTATGTATGCAGGGAGAGGTATAAAACAAAATATATTTCTGGTAAAGACGCCAATGTGCAGAAGGCAACAGACAACATTAAAGCCCCACGGTATCTGACAACCTCACTGATGCATATTCAACTAACCGTATAGCCATGCTGTACTCTAGGTGGTAATTTATAACAAAATATATTGAGCATGTTCCCATGATTGGGATGATTATATAAGAAAAAGTTACCGGCGGTAAAAGTATATTGCCTGTACTTGAAAGAGTACTATTGCTACTTTTGAGGAAAAAGGATCCTACAGCGATCGATATATGTAGGGAATTGTATAAAACAAAATCATACTTTTAAACATATATAAACAGATGTCTGAACATCATACAAACGAGCAAATTGTGCAGTAATGCGTTGCAGTTCAAAATTCGGACAGTCAGTGCTCCCGAGAAAATGTAGCTATCACTTAGAAATACTATTTAAATGAAGTAGAGACCCGTGGACTGACCTGATTTCTTACAAACAGCATCACCTCTAAAGCAAAGAGTGATCTGGTAAAAACGCCGATGTATTTAGACGGTAAAAAGAGCGCCAAACCTAGGGGGCGTGGTTTAAAGTAGTATCAGATTACAGAAAGATAGAGCAGCATAGAACAAACTTCACGATGTTAAAACACTGGCAAGTGTGAACACATAGAAGGGGCACTATGTGTGCTGGACCAAGTTTGTAAAATCAAAACCATGCTATTCAACCTGGAAGTCTCTTGCAAAATCTATCCTTTAAAACCCCATTATATTGTAATTGATGTTACAAATAGTCTCTATGTACTATACTAAGAATACTTAAAATACTTAAAAAACCATCCATATAATAGACTCCTAACTAAACAAGATAATGACAACATTATTTGGTTAAGTTAACATGGTATGTGCATTGTATTAAAGGAATACTGATAAATCTGCTTCCTGGTTCAATCCATTAGGCTCTAAGCTATTAAACTCATATATATAACGTTGTTCTAGTTTCAACAGCAGTTTATTCACATCCCCTCCTCTCCAATGGGGTACTACTGTCTCTAAAACTAAATATCTTAAATCACTAAATCGTATGTTTCTTTTTTTGCCAATGCATCACCAGTGGCTTATCTGGAATACCTCTCTGAATACAGCTCCTATGCTCTATTATCCTAGTGCGTACCTGTCGTTTAGTTTTACCTACATAAACTAAGTTGCAAGGACAAAGAATTATGTAAATTACGTTTTCTGTCTTACAATTAGAGAAACTGTGTATGTAAACCTTACGTTGTAAAACTGGATGGACAAAAAACTCCTTAACTGAGATTGTGTGGACACACACAGAACAATTGCAACACTTAAAATGGCCCTTGATCTTTGGAGGTGGTTTACAATATGTAAGGGCAGATGGCACTAGGATATTAGATAAATTTGAATTATGCTTATGAGCCACCATAACCTTCTTAGCCGCGAAAGTAGGTAGTGATGCCAATAGATCCCATTGCTGCTTCAATATGTTGGTAATGTCCTTAGTGTAATTGGTAAAGGTCAGGGAACATATAACCTTATCTGTTTTTGGGCGTTCTTTTTTCTGTAAAAGTAACGAACGGTCTGTATTGCTAGCCCTACAATATGCTTGTTTTATACAATGCTTCGGGTACCCACGTTGTTTAAATCTATCCTGCATACCAATTGCGTGTTTCTCAAAATCTGTATCTGTAGTACAGAGTCTTCTAATCCTCAAAAATTGACTAATGGGTAAATTATATTTTAAAGATGTGGTGTGAAAACTGTTATACTGCAAAAGTGTGTTCCTGTCAGTAGGTTTACGATACAACTCTGTGAGAAAACCCTTTTCTCCTTTCCTTATCTTAATATCAAGGTACGCTATTTCCTCTGCACTAAACGTCCCTTCAAATTGTAAGTTGGGGTCTAAGGTATTTAACCAGTTGAAAAAAATCAAGTAATGTGGATTCAGTACCTTCCCATATCATCAAGACATCGTCAATATACCTTTTCCAAAGGCGTATGTTTGATCTAAATGGGTGGAAACTCAGATATTTTTTCTCGAAATCTGCCACATACAGTTTGGCTACGTCTGGGGCCATGGAGGAGCCCATGGCCACACCCTTGATTTGCTTATAAAAAATCCTTTTGAAAGCGAAATAGTTCTCCATCATAGCTATAGAAGCTAATTGAGTGAGGAAAAATGTTGGCGTGCGTATAGGTTTATCTCTCTGAATTAAGGTGTTGGCTATAACATCTACAGCAGCTTTTTGTGGTATATTAGTATATAAAGAATTGATGTCCAACGTAATTAGTAACAATCCATCATGATATCTCGGAAAATCCCGTAATATGTTTATAACATGGGTGGAATCTTGTACGTAGGACTCCATCTTAGTGACAAACGGTCTTAAAAAAAACATCTAAGAATTTTGATATCGGCTCTAGAAGCGATCCGATGGCAGAAACTATCGGACGTCCTGGTGGGTTATGAAGAGATTTGTGTATTTTGGGTATCATGTATATCGTTGGAGTGACCGGATGGGAAACCGTTAAAAAGGTTTTTTCTTTAAAGGTCAAATAACCTGCCTCTTGCCCTATGAACAGAAGAGTACCAATCTGTTGTTGTATGAGTGGAGTAGGATCATCGTATACCTTTTGGTAAAAATGAGTGTCATTAAGTTGACGTAATTCTTCAGAGATATAGGCTGTACGATCTTGTATCACTAGGGCCCCGCCCTTATCTGCTGGTTTAATGATTATAGAATTGTTGTTACGAAGGTCATACATTGCAGACTTTTCTGCCTTAGAGAAGTTATAAAAAACTCTAGTCTTTTTCTGATATAGCTTATCTATTTGGGACAACACTACATTTTCATATGTTAAAATAAGCGGATTAGTGTTGGATGGAGGAATCCAAGATGATGATTTTTTGATCACTGAGGGATCCATAGTTGTATCTTGTACATTATGGAAATAATCCATGATCCTGAGCTTCCGGAAAAATTTGAACAATTCAACATGAGCTGTAAACTTGTCATGTTTCTTAGCAGGAACGAATGAAAGTCCTTTTTCTAGAACTTGTGTTTCCAGGGGGGTGAGAGAGCAACTAGAGAGATTAATTATATTGCTCATAGATCCCAATCTAACCGTCTCTTTGACATCAGGCCGTGTCCTCTTCCCCTCCCCCGCGGTGGATATGATTGATGATCTCTGTATGTTGTTCGCGATTGTTGTGGAGGATGATAGGGGTCCCGACCTCCTCCCCTCCAAAGATGGTCCAACTGAAAACCCCGTGAGGGACTTGCAGGCTGCCGGCGAGCAGGTCCAGGGGCTCCAGAGAAGAGGGAGCCTGAGGGGTCAAGGTCACCAGATTGATGCCTGCTCCTCTTATGACTTCTCTCCCGATCAGGAGAAACAGAGGGGGACCTACCTTTAGAGATAACTTGGTTTCTAGAGTGGTTCCTAGATGGCTGCCTGGGGGAGTGAGGGGGTCTCTTGGGGGAGTGAGGTGGTCTCCTGTAGGAGGTGCTTGTCTGTCTACTTTTAAAATCAGTTCCATCATGGGTCCAATAATAAACGGTGTTAAGCTTGTAGTCCTCTTCATCTCTACAGAATTTATTAATTTTTATATCCTTAATTTCTTTCTTATATTCAATAGTGTTCTTGTCAAACTTCTTTTTCTCTATTTCAAACTGAGTATCCTGCTTTTTAAGTTTATCCATAGAGGAATCCATTAAAGGTTTTAAAACCTCTGCCCTGCGTCTAGATGTGTTAATAAGTAATATCATGAGATCTAGGGAACATTTATTGAGAATTTTTTTTTTTAATTTTATTTTTATAATTTCCAACAATACAACAATATATAACTCCATCGCCACACAGCAACACAAGATAACATACAGCAAAACTCCCTCTACCAACCACCCCCCAACAGGCCCTCCCCCCCTCCCCCCGCGACCCTGGACACACCCATCCATGAGATCCGTCCGGTAGTTAACCAACAACTACCAGAAGGTTAAGGTTAAATCGAAAAGCTGCACCTTGCCCTAGCCGAATAGGCATCAAGATAAAACCATTTACTATGAGCTTGCCCATCCCTAGGGGAACCCTCTCGGGTTTGCCAGGTTCTACGTCCCAGCCTCCAAAGGGCTTCTTTTTTCTCCTGTGCCTTCTCATAACTAGAATATAGGCAAACTAAATTCCACCAATGCAGGCTATCCAATTTGGACAAGTCCTTCCAATTAGATACTATCAACTTAAGCGCGATAGCCATCATAAAGTTAAATAGGAAGGTCTTCTCCTTTTCCAATACCAGCCCACCCGCACAGGAACGAAGAATAATTATTTCCCACCTCAATGGAGACTGGAAGCCCAGAACCCTACTAATCGTGTCCCAAACCAAAAGCCAGTATCTCTGAACATAGGAACACTCAAAGAGCATATGTCTGAAAGTGCCCTTGTCCCCTTTACAGGACCAACACTTACTTTGAGCCCCCGGCGCCCACTTTGCCACCCTGTCAGGAGTAAGATACGCCCTATGAAGAATAAAGTAAAGGGTTTGCATCAGAGCAGCAGCCCTGGAAACTCTATTCACTCTTCCCCACACAGTGCGCCACGTCTGCTCAGTTATAGAGATCGCAAATTCTTCCTCCAAACGGCGCCCCACTTCCTTAGAAGTTACCCCAGAGGTATCCCTGAGTAGGGCATAAAACTTAGACATGATTCTCTTACCACTAAGACACACATCCACCTCCTTCAGAAGCTCCCCCTGAGCCGCGACTCTGGAGGGATCACAAGGGAGACCCAGCAGGCAGTGTTTTAGCTGGATCCATTGAAAATACAGTGAACCCGGGAGCCCAAATTCCTTTTGCAAATCCTCGAAGGATTTCCATGACATCCCACTAATTAACTGTCCAATAGTCCAAATACCACGGTCCTGCCATGCCTTCCACGCAAAAGTTCGACGCCCAATCTTCAAGTAAGGATTAAACCAGATCGGAGATCCAGCCGATACACTGCCCCCACGAGCCAATCGGGAGTCTAGCAAAAAAAAAGCATGCTGCGTAGCCCGAAGAATTTTAAGATTCCTCCCCTGCCCTGGCAGGACCATGCCGACTAATAAATGTACGGGGATAGGTGCTATCCATCTTTCCTCCAAATCCACCCAAACTGGCCTGCACCTCCCCTCCCTGTTTAAGAGCCACTGAGAGCCATGCTTCAACAAGAGAGCAGCGTGGTACCACCTAAAGTCAGGGAACTGCACCCCCCCTTCCTGCTTACTCGCTTTCAATTTATGCAACGCAATCCTGGGGGGCTTTCCCTGCCACAAAAACTCTGTCAAAATGCGCTCTAGGGACTTTAAAAAATTTGCGGGAAACTCTAAGGGAATCATTTCCAAGATGTAATTAACTTTGGGGGCGAGCACCATTTTAATGGAATCTAATCTGCCCCACCAGGACAAATGCAGGGGAGCCCATTGCAACGTAAAGGCCTGGACCATTTCCTTCAAGGATTTCGCATTCATGTCTACCGTCTCTTCCAACGAGATCCCATACCTCACACCGAGGTATTTTATGACTCTAGCCTCCCACCTAAAAGGGTATTGAGCGACCGACGAGGAAAAGGTCCCTGAATTCATTGGAAATGCAATGGACTTGTCCCAATTAATTTTGTAGCCCGACAAGGCCGAGTACTGTCCTATTATATCTAATACTACCCCTATAGATTCAGGATGTAGGAATAACAGCAGGTCATCCGCATAAGCCGATAGTTTTATTTGTAAGCCTGCCACCTCAACTCCCCGCACCTCCTGAGAATGTCGTACAAGGATGGCTAAGGGTTCTAAGGCCAAATTGAATAAAAGAGGAGAAAGGGGGCAACCCTGCCGAGTTCCTCTATTCAGTACAAAGGAGCCCGACAGGGAGCCATTGACCAGGATCCGTGCCGACTGTGAAATATAAAGCACACTAACTATCTTAATAAACATCTACCCTACCCCAAACCAGCGAAGCACCTGCATCAGGAAGTCCCATTCCAGGCGGTCAAAAGCTTTCTCAGCGTCGACAGATAGGCCAACGAGAGGTCCTTGCGAACCCTCCGCAGCCGCCATTAAGTTTAAAAGGAGACGGGCATTATCCGCAGTTGACCGCCCGGGGACAAACCCACACTGGTCAGGGTGAATAAGATCAGGTACAACCTTAACCAGTCTATGGGCCAAGATGGATGAAAAGATTTTGTAATCGGCGTTTAATAGGGAAATCGGGTGATAATTCCCAACTTTCTGAGGGTCCCTACCCGGCTTTTCCAACACTACAATCGTCGCTTCGCTAAAGGACCCCGTTAAAGGAGCCTGCACCAAGAGATCCTGATAAAATATAAGCAGATAAGGGAGGAGATCGTCCGCGAATGTTTGGTAAAACTCCACTGGGAAGAGCATCCGGACCGGCCGCTTTCCCCCCCCTTCATACCAAAGAGAACCTCTCTGATTTCCCTGACCACCAGCGGCCCATAACGCTCCTTGATCTGACTAGCCTGAAGCACTGGGTGGGGGACACGACCGAATAACTTGTGAAAAACTGCGGAACTAGAGCCCGTTTCTGAAGAATACAGATCCCTGTAAAAGGACTGAAAACATTCTGCGATGTCAGCTTCACTCGTAAGAAGGCCCCTCTGATCATCCTGAATGGCTTCGATTCGCCGCTTGGCCATGCGGGGCTTCAAGGTTCGTGCCAATAGTCGCCCTGCTTTATTGCTATCACAATAATACTTCCCATGAGCACTACGTATCAACCGGCTCGCCTCAGCACTCATGATATCATTATATTGATATCGCAGCCTCTGCAAACGAAGGAGAATGCTTGGGTCGGCCCTGGAGACCAACAGACTCTTTCCTGCTAAAATTTGAGCCTCCAACTCCTCAAGCTGCGCTTTCCTTCGCCGAGCCTACCCTGATTTTATAACTAGTAACAACGCCTCGGATGACAGCTTTAAAGGCCTCCCACCAGGCCCAGACCGGAGTTTCTGAGAGGGAGTTCCAGGCAAAATACTCTTTAACTGCTTTCTTAATCTCCTCGCAGAACTCCTGCTCCTGCAAGAAGTCCCTGGGAAAAGACCAAGCACACCCTCCCCGGGCAACATCAACAAGGTCTATAAAAAAGTACACAGCAGCATGATCAGAAATATGCATCCCAGCAATATCAGCTTGTGTGACCTCCGAAAGTAAGGTACTAGAAACCAGAAAATAGTCTATTCTGGAGTGAGACTTATGGGGTAAGGAGAAAAAGGTGAACTGTCTATCTTTAGGATGCCATAGTCGCCAAATGTCAGAGAGTCTACATTCCTGAATAATAGATTGCCACACTAGAGCCGCTCTACTTTGCCGCTGGGAGCGATATGGCTGACGATCCAACAAAGGATCAATAACCATATTGAAGTCCCCTCCAAGAATCCATTCCACCGATTCCCACGCCTTCACCTCCTCTGCAATTACCTTAAAAAAACTAACATCGTCCCGATTGGGCCCATACACATTCATAATGGCGAGGGTACGATTGCCAATCTTGAGCATCACCTTAGCCCATCTACCCTCAGTATCCGACTTAGATTGCAAAATTTCCGGAGCTAAAGTCTTACTAACCAGGATAGCTACCCCGTTTTTCCTGGCAACCGCAGGAGAATACCCTGCAAGGGTAAATTTCCCCAGTCCCAATTTCGCCGTTTCGGAGGAAGACAGATGCGTTTCCTGGAGCAATACCACATCGGCAGACTCGTGCTTACAATACACTAAGATTTTTTTTCTCTTAATTGGATTACTGATTCCCTTAACATTCAGAGATACAAACTTGACTGGTTTCATGAAACTAGATTATCATATTGAAAAAGATTATGATGGGCAACAATACGGGCAAGGAGGCAGCTTCAAAAATAACAGAGTGTGAGGTCCCAGAAAGACATACTTGCCCTCGATAATGGAGGTACCCATAGGCAATGTTCCCTCTAATTTTCTGTAGGCTGTGTGCGCATAAAATATCAGCTGTGCAACTTTTGAAGGAAGGTTAAATTTTTGTGTGCCACATAAGGACACTCGGATTTATATACTTTAAAATTTGACTATACATCAGAATACAGTATATACACCACATTGATTGCACTAGAAAATATTGTAGAACTTGTGAAAACCGTAAATACACAACAACTTTTAAATTTTAAGACATCTGTGTTGTTTTCTATCAGAATCAGAACCGTAATTTTTGTGCGCTCTGTTATAAAGTATGTGCGCTGGCTCGGCGAGGTGTGTGCGCGCGCACACGCGCACAGCTTAGAGGGAACAGTGCCCATAGGTGAGCCATCCCAAGCAAGACTACCACCTCCCCCCGCCCCTACCAAAAGTCTCTGTCCCCTTTTTTAGCAAATACAAAGTAATACAGGGAAAACAATCCAAAACGTTGGATTACATAACATAATTACCCGAACCCCCCCCCCCACTCAACGCATTTCTGGTATCAACCCCCCCAGCACGTTCCACAAGAAGAAAATCCCCCCCGCCCCCTCCCTGACACCAGACCCGCCCTACCCCCCACACGCAACCGCCCCCACTCAGACACACACAGCCTTCCTTACATACCCCATCCCACCGCCCAAGGCCAACCTTCAAAACTACTAAGCCCCACTGTGTCAATATACAGTATACATTATACGTAATACAGAGCTCCTCTACCCACAGATCATACTCAGATCCAATTCCCGCAGCCTCATTCCTCAGGACCGTCAGGGAGGAACCACAAGTGCGCGGTCCCAACAACAAGGAGGGAGGGATCAGGGTCCAGGCTCAGAGCAACCGCCTTCTGAGGGCCGAACCTCCCCATAAGGCACCAAGTAATTAATGTGAAATCTACACAACAAGCACTGTTCCGCAGTACGTCACACGTGACTTGGACATCAGATCCACCCCTCCTTACACACACAACCATCCCACTCGTACAACACATCCATCCGTACTATCCCCAACCCCCCACCCAAGGCCAATTTCTTCAACAACTATTATACCCCGCTATAGCACTGTACAATAACGTTAAACATTCTACATTGAACAAATGTCCACTGTACATCCTCCTCGTCCCACAGGCCACAACAAGGTCCATCGCCCGCACCTTCGGAAAAACAAAAACAGGGGGTTCTGCTGGACGCAAGGCACCACGAGGCTCCAGCCTCTACGCAGCCTCCCTCAAGGGGCCAGGCAGCGCTTGCAGCCCCAAGGGGATTAAGTACACAGCTACTCAAGCCGAAAAACACTAGTCCTCATTGCATTGCACAAGCCTCATTCTCCTCCAAAAAAGCTGTTAAGGCCGCAGGGTCCTCGAAGGTACATGTCTGGTTATGGAGAGTCACCCGCATTCTCGCCGGGTAGAACATACCATATCTAGCCTGTAAGTGCTGCAGACGCTGTCGAAGTGCCAGCAAAAGCTTCCGCTTGACGACTGTAGCCTTGCAAAAGTCTGGATACAAAGTTATAGTATGCTCCTCTAATTTTATCGGAGACCTTGCCTTAGCCACCGCCAGAATTTGAGCCAGCTGCGAGTAGCGCAAGATTCGCATAATCAGAGGCCGCGGGTATCGCTGTTGAGGGCTGGCCTGCGAGAGTACCCTATGCGCTCTATCAATTTCAAAAGGCTGAGCAAACTTGAGCTGAAGGATCTTAGGGAGGGTGCGTTCCAGAAATTCCACGGGGTTAACACCTTCCGCGCCCTCCGGTAAACCCAGAAGCCTCAAATTATTTCTCCGCGCTCTGTTGCTTTGATCCTCCAGGCTTTTCTCAAGAGCGTCTAGCCGTTTGCTGTTTTTGGTCACCTGCCGGAGGGATGCCTCGTGAGACTCCATTTTACAATCTATTTCTCCCATTCTAGCTGTGAGGGCCGCGACTTCCCCTTTGAGCTCCTTTAATTTGAGCACATCTGCTTGGACCGCGGCAAGAGTCTCGCCGTTTGCCGCCACCAGCTCCCGTACAGCTCTAATCTCCCGCAAGAGTTCTTGCAATTCCACGCTGCACTCCCGCCCGCTTACCGACTTCTGCGGCGAGGGTGGATCGGGCTTCGAGCGTTTAGTCGCTGGATTCGGCCCCGCACCAAATTCAAGCCGGCTGGGCTTATTCGCCGCCATCTCCCACGGCTGCAGACTCCGTTGAATACCAATTACGTGCAAGGTAAAAGTAAGGGGACCAGAATTAAAGCAGGATTTAGCGGAGGGTGAGAGTTACGCGGCCATCTTAGCTTGCAGCAGGCTCCGCCCCCATTTATTGAGAATTTTTATCCAGTCCGACATAAAAGTCTTATCATCCCTGAACATGCCAGGAGCTTTTTGAACTCGTAGACCTCGTGGTATAATTTTCTTACGGCAGTATTCTAATAGAGATGCAGCATGAAGATCCTCTCTGATGTAGCGCTGTGTCATGCGGATTAGGTTCCCCCATTCTTCTTCCAAATCAGGTGTGGCTTCTTCATTGAAGAAGGGATCTTCCGGTAGTAGAGATTTCAAATCATCCTCCTTAAAACTCAGGACGTCCCTCCAGGGGGAAAACATGGCTCAAACCAGGAGGTTAGGCACAAAGAGAGCAGCAGCTCTCGCAGTATCAAACAGGAAACACAAGGAGCAAGAGTGACGATGACACAGATGCTTATTCCAGAGATTTTTTTATTGTAGTTCCCCAACGCGTTTTGGTGGAACGCCTTCCTCAGGGGGTAACAAAACTGACAAATATAATATAAATACATATATTAGAGCATATTAAAAACATGTAAAAACTTAAAATAAAATTATAAATATATGACTAATCAAGCTACACGGGCATAGGTAGAAATCAAAACAATCAAAACTTAAAACAATAAATAATTAAATGAATAGTAAGAACAATCAAATGAAAATTTCATACTAAAACAATAAGCAATACTCTACGGAAACCATCATATGATACAACTGTATGCATAAATCAAAACGTAGAAAACCATAAAAGAACACTACAAAGAGACGCAGGGCAGAAAGTAACTAAAAAGACCAAATGACAAACAATACTCACTGATATATATCATGAGAAGAATGTCCGTATGTTAAAATATGACAGGCGATCACCGTTGAGCCAACGGTGAAGAAGCCATATATACAGACAGCATTAAGCTGTGAACAAAATAATATCATAAGATTAAAATAAATTAAAATGGAAGGCTCTCAAAACCCACCTGTTCCTCCAACACTCACTCCAACACTTACCAGACAGCAATTGATCCTAGATATACCTCTCAGGAAATGACCCAATTCAGAAAGAAAGGCCTTTACATGCATTATCTGACTTTTACCTATCCTTCCAGTGTAAATAGCTTATGTATATAGTTAACCCTGTTATCCAAGTTTGTACTCCTGTTCGATGTAAAACCTGACAGCTTGTGTTATGGTCGTTAAGTTATGATGTAAACCGCGCTGATGCTAAATAGCGCGGTATATAAGAAATTGTAATAAAATAAATAAATAAATAAATGAGACATATAATCTAAAAGAAAAGGAGTCCCCATATTATCATACATATAGAAGAAACTGGCATAATGACTATATTCACATTAAAACTACCAAAAACAAAGAACATCATCATGTATAAAAAATAATACTAAAAGGACTGTAGATCCAAGGGGTAGAGAAAATTGAACAATATACTTACTTAAAACAGAATACCTCCTAAATAATGATGTGTTTTCTAAACAAAACCGTAGTGACAAACACGCTGTAAAAGCATGAATAAAGTAAGTTAGAGAACTTACGTCATATAATAATTAAATCAGACTGATGTCCTTTAGCAAATAGACTCACATTACTAAAATAAAGCTGTATTAAAAAAGACCATATTAAAAACCAAACTGTAAAACATCATGTATTAGAGAAACTTAAAACACTCTAGGAACATCATAGAAAATTGCTATGTGAAATTGGCATCCAAACTTGTATTTAAAAAGGGTGGTTTATACATCATCTACTAAAATATAAAAAAAAATTAATTCAAAAATAAGGTGCACCATCTAAAAATATCGTTGAGTAAAAGATACAAAAAATGCTCAGAATACCCAATAGGAGTCTCATACAAAACGATACTGGCTCTAATATAAATTATGACGAAAAGCCAAAATGTGGGAACGCACCAAAAAGGGGATGATTTTTCAACATCAAAATACAAAAGAGTGAAGAGGACCACAAGCAACATTGAAACCCCATGGTGTGTGACAACCTCACTAATGCACATACGACTAACAGAGTAGCCGTGCTGTACTCTAGAGGGTAAACTACAATAAAAATATAAGTAATTTAATGTATAATATAAAATAGCATGCCCTCATGTTTGGGATAATTGTGTAAGAGAAAGATACCAGCGGTCATAAATATATTGCATGTACTTAGAAGGATCATAATGCTACATTTGAGAGAAAGGACCCTACAACGAACTATGCTGATGGATGGGTACGTCTTCTATTGCCCCCTGGGCAAGAAGCATAGTGACCTCCTGACCTAACAGGTTGATGAGAGAGGTCGGAGAATTGAACTGCCTTAAACAAATCCTACACCCCCCCCCCCTACCCACATTACACTCCAGAAACATGACATCCACATAAAAAACGAAATAAAATACCTAGGGGTGATACTTGATATACACCTTAGTATGAACACCCACATAAGAAATACAACCAAGAAAATATACTTTAAACTCAAAGTATTAAAACAATTACGCCCTCTAGTACACCTGCAAGACTTCCTAAGCATCATTCAAGCCATTGTCACACCACATTTTGACTTTGCCAACCTTTCTCTACTAGGCACCACTAACCAAAACATCAAAAGGCTCCAATTAGCCCAAAACGCTGCAGCCAGAACTATAATGAAGGTACACCCTTTTGAACACATATCACCTTATCTAGCCAAACTACACTGGCTCCCGATTCAATGTAGAATAGACTATAAATTAATAATTACCACATTCAAGGCATTAAATAACACTGCCCCAGCCACCCTTAATAAGCTACTCACTAAAGACACAGCCCACTCTGCACATAGAAGAGGCAACGCTAATAAATTAAAGATTCCAAAAGAATTCACTAAGACCAAAAAAAACGACCAATAAAAAAGCATTCTCCCACGCTGCACCTATACTCTGGAACTCGCTACCAGAAGAAATCAGAGCCTCAACTGACCTTAAAACCCTACGTAAAACTTTAAAAACCCACCTCTTTATCTCTCACTACGGCCCACTGGCAAACTCCCAATACCAAAATGAAAAGGGATAACCTATATACACATAGAAACCAACACCGTAACTGCCTTATGATATTATGACCTTTGACACTGTCTTTGATATAACTACCTTCACTGTTGACATTTCTACTATCTGTATATAGTTAAATGTACATAGTTCTCCAAAGTTAAAAGTTTAAAGTTTTAATTGTTAATGTATATAGTTCATGCTATGTTCACTGTAAAAACAGAATTGTCTTTCTGTTCCCCTAATCTGTTATATGTAAACCGCACCTGATCACTGGAAGGTCGCGGTATATAAAAGTTTGTTAAATAAAATAAAATAAAATCATTGTGGGAGGGGGCATGCTCGAAAAATGAAGCTTGTACCCCTCCTTTATGATGGAGAGTGTCCAATGCTCTGTTGTTATTTGCCCCCATCTGGGAGCAAAGTGGCACAACCTTCCTGGAATGGTGGAAGGCTCTGGTCCAACGAGAGCCAGGAAGGCTAAGTTCTCTAGCTGAACGTCAAAGGCCTTGTGGAGGCTGAGACTGCTGGGACGGTTGAGGTTTAGCAGTCTTTGCTTTTCTTTGTTTGGCTGGTTGCTGACCTTTCCTGACAAGCTGACCTGCAGAACGTCCCTGCTGAGAATAAGCAGGATAATATCTTTTCTTTTTAGAAATGGTTTCTTGAAAGATTTCTTTCTAGCAGGATCAGCTGTGGACTTGGATGCTGACAACTCCACCTTGGATAGATTATAACTCATTGGCCTTTTCTTGCCACTCTCTACCAAACAGGTTCTCACCAGTACAAGGGATATTTCCCAATTTGTCTTGTACCCAGAGCTCCAGATCAGATGCCTGGATCCAAGCAATTCTACGTGCACCTATGGCAATGGCAGAGGTTCTGCTTATGCACTCAAAACAGTCAAAAGCTGCACGGTTGACAAATTTAGAAACATCTTGGGCATGTTTGACCAATGTGAGAAAATCCTGTCTTCTATCCTCAGGAAGAATAGGACTCAAAGCCTCTAAACCACCTGTGACCTCCTTCAGGAACATTCCCATGTATAGACTATAGGAACTGATCCTGGCAGAAAGCATGGAAACTTGGAAGACACGACGTCCAAAAGCATCCAGAGTTCTGCACTCACATCCTGGAGGATTAGAGGCATGCCTCTTTGCACTCTTGATCCTTCTCATAGCTGATTCCACTACAATAGAGTGGTGAGGAAGCTGAGTTTTTTGGAAACCAGGACAAGGAGGGACTCAATACAGAGTATCCAGTCTACGAGAATGAGGAGAGGTGGTAAAAGGTGTCTCCCACATTCTTAACATGAGATCATGCAAAATCTCATGGATGGGCAAGGTAGCTGCCTCCTTAGGAGTTTTGGGATATCGTAAAATTTCCAACTCCTTAGCTCTGGGCTCTGTTTCAGGGGCCACAGTAATGGACAGGCCCCGAGCCACCTCCCTGATAAAATCCTGAAAGGAAATATCCTCTGGAGGAGACATCCTGCGCTTAGGGGAGGAGGGCTCCTCTGGGAGAAGCATTCCTGCATCGACAGGACTGTCAGAATCCTCAGATTCTTCTGAGGACTCGAAGTACCGTCTGTCCGGATGCTCTTGAAGAGCCGGCTACCCGTACCGACCGAAGTCGGTACCAGAGTATCGGTACCAGAGGGCATCGGATGACTGGGTACCGGCAATGCAGACACCGATGTCAATGCTATCAGTGCCGGTTGGATTGTCTGTCGCAGTTCCGAGGGCATCAATGCCACAAGGAGAGCCGCCAGACTGCGCTCAATAGCCAGGACTCTCTGGTCTATCGACGCTGCCGATGCCTGGATGTCGGTGCCGGAGAAAATCGCCGGTACTCCAGAGCATGGCACCAGTAGTTCTGCCGAGGTCGAGGCCTTGAGAACATCCTGGAGCCCCGATAATGCTTTGGAAGCCGAAGCCTCCCGCCGGGGCAATTTTGCCGGTGCAGAATCCTCAAGGGCAACGCCAGAGGCATCTCGATGCTTAGAAGGAGATCTACCCTTTGAGGACCGGCTAGACTTATGTTTAGTTACCCGAGATCCACAGGAGGAAGACGAAGCCCTGGAAGACGTCGATGCCACCGACGCTGCATCAGAGGGAAACAGGGTACTGAGCTTGGCAGCTCGGTTCTGTCGACCTCTCTTGGACATCATGGCACAGGCCATACATTCCGAGATGGAATGGTCAGGACCTAAACATTTCAGACACCATTCATGGGTGTCGGTGACGGAGATGGTACAGCCACACTTGGTGCACTTTTTAAACCCCGAGGAGGGTTTCTCCATTATGGAAATAAAGAAATCCTGGGCCTAAGGCCCAAAATGGCACGTGCATGTGGAAAGAAAATGAAAAGTACTAAGAATTTTTTTTTAAAAGAAAAAGAATGAAAGAAAGAAAAAACTGGCGGTACCGGTAAAGCGTCAAGGAAGGCAGATGTGACCACAAAAAAGAAGAAATATTTTCTGCGGTGACAGGAACACGACCTGCTGGCTCCACGGAAAACGAAGAACTGGAGAGAGGCAGTTGGGAAAGGCAGGAAGGCAGCACGCAGGCACTGTGGGATGCTCCCAAAAGCTTTCTAATTGGATGCTGGGGAGAGTTCCCACACAGGCTCCGTCGGTACCGACAATACCCGTATGTGATGACTACATTCCTGCTTGTTCCTGGAGATAATATTTTTTCACTCAATGCATAATCAAACTCTGGAATTCATTACAGGAGGATGCAGTAAAAGCTGTTAGTGTAGTTTTAAAAAAAAAGGTTTGGACAAGTTCCTGGAGGAAAGGTCTATAAACCATTATTAAAGGGGACCCGGGAAATCTACTGCTTGTCCCAATACAAGCATTGTGCAACCTGTGTCTTCTGGGGAAACTGCTAGGTACTTGTGACCTGGATTGCTCATTCATGGAAACAGGATATTGGTCTTCATGGACCTTGGTCTGACTCAGTATGGCATCTCTTATGTTCTTATGACTGCTCTCGCCTTCTCTGGAACCTTGCAAGGAGAAAGAACTAAGGCCTCGGAAAGGAGTCTGGCAAACAAACGCATAAGCCTCCCAAATGATCTCTAGAACACATTGGTCAGTTGTAATCCTGGCCTAGATGGAGTAAAATTGTTGTAACAGGCCGCCTATCGCCATTTCCATCTGGGTTCTCCTGGTTTCATTTGGACTTTTTGGCTGAAGCTGGGGGGGGATAGCATAATACCTCCGACTGGATCCAGGGGATATTTAAAGCTGCCAAGGAATGACCAATCAGAGCTGAAAGTTCTTCCCTATGGAATATCCAAAAGATGTTGGGATTCCCCATAGCACACCCACTGATAGGGAGCAAACTGGCTGCCACAAAACGTCCGAAAATCTCTGGGCTGCCCATGCTGAAGAGCCCCCTGCTTTTGTCCCTTAGGTTTATTTTCCGGCAGATAGTCCCCTTTCGAATTACCCAAATACTTCACTATCTTTTACAGTGCCTTCCCAGAGAGTAATCTACCCTTAAAGGAAAGTTTACCGAGCCTGGATTTGGAGAAGGTGTCAGCTGAACAGTTGTGGAGTCAAAGAAAACGTCTGGCTGCTATGAGAGAAGCCACTGTCTTCTAAGCTACGCGGACCAAATCATAAAAGGCGTCTGCCTTGTATGCTGTGGTCGACTCCAGCCCAGGGCCTTCCATCACCTGATCCTCTGGAACGTACAGAGCTAAAGCCTGAAGCCAACGGATGGAGGCCCTGGACACATAAGCCCCACAGATGGACGCCTGCATTGCAAAGGCACTGCAGTCGAAAACCTGCTTGAGAAGAGACTCCAGCCTTCAGTCCTGGAGTTCCTTAAGCAGTGCACCCCCTTCCACAGGAATAGTGGTCTTCTTGGTCATCACCAAGACCAAGGCATCCACCTTGGGCATCTGCAAGAGCTCCTGCTCCTCCTGTGGGTATAGGATATAGGCGCACCATAGATCTACTGCCTCCAGAAACTCCCATTCTGACCTGAACATCTTTTTTGAATACCCAGTGCCCCGGAAAACATACTTGCGCCCCCTTGAACCTCTGCAACAAGGGGTCTTCCAGGGGTTCCTCTACCGGGGCTGGTGGGGAGAGAATATTTAAAGCTGCCAGGGAATGACCACTCAGAGCTGGGAGTTCATCCCTATGGAATATCCAGAAGATGTTAGGATCCTGTCCTGGAGCTCTTTCTCCTTCCTCCAACTCTGGGGCCCGCAGCTCGCCCCAGAGGTCTGAGGGACCTTTCCCAGGCTCTTCTGAGGCCTGAGATTGAGGAGAGGCTTGCCGCAGCCAGGGGTCCAGCTCCCCCTTGCCCCTTTTCTCTAAAAGTGCACCTCTATAAGATCCCTGTCAGTCAATAATGCCCCACCCAGGATAGCAGGGATTTTCATAGGAGCAGCAGAAGCAGAAGCTAGTTTCCTCTTGAGACAATAAGCTTTATGGAGGGAGAAAATGAAGTCCAACGAAAAAATTGTGTCAGAGAAACCCTGAGGCTCTGACCACGGTGCTGAACTGGATGCCGACGACGATTTAACTTTTGCCCCGCTTTTCCTTTCCCTTCGGGGAAATGGCCAGAGCTCCTACCAAAACCGCAGGAACTGCAGACCCTAGGGAATCTTCTGTGAGCAACTCTGTCTCCGAATCCAAGCTCGCCGCAAAGCAGAAGTGCTGCAAACATCTGCCTTGATGCATGCAAACCCCGCAAAAGCCTGTCGGAATCAGCCCACGACTGCGTGCACACTGTATGCAGGCCAGTAATGACGACAGCCTGTCATCGACCCCCTTGCCTTCCAGTGCTTATCTCCTTAAGCACAGGCAGGGTGTTAAGCCTAGGCCCAGCCCAGAGCCTTGCTTGGCCCTCTGGGATATGTAGTATTTTTATAGGCCAGTTCAAAGAATCAGTTGTGGCAACGAGGTAAGGCTTAAATAGGTTTTATTCCCCTTCCAAGAGGATTCTTTTGGTGGGTGAAACAAAAAGTATACAGCCCCACTTGGGCACAAACAAAGTGACAAAAATGAGAACAGAAATTGCTTAATCTTCAGCTTTTAACAGGTAAATGAAAAGTATTCAAAACAGTTCTTTCCCGCATACAAAGACCTTTTCCTTTGTGGCTTTCAAGCTTGGTAAATCACAACTTGTTTATCTCAAAGAAAATACATTATCCGAAACTGTGATCGTGCAGTCCATGTAATCATTACATACAGTGTCTCCCTGCGCCTCACATTGCATCTCTTCGGGTTCTGCCGTTAAGGATTCTTCCCTTGCACAATACGGTACGTTACTGAACAGTCTCTCCTTACTATTCAGGAACTCTCTCTCTCTCTCTGTGAGAATGTTTGCTATGCTGCTACCATATTCATTAGAGTGTTTACTTTAGGAGCCTCTTAAATGCGGTGGAAGATAGGGGAAATTACCAGTTTCACTTTTCCCTCTATTAGAAACAATTGGGCTACCTTTAAGCAGTCTGACTCGGGCTTCTCTCTGCTGCTACAGACGCCGGAGTAAAATCCAATAAAAGCTTTTCACGGCTCTTGCCTTTGAACCTTCTTCTAGACACAGGATTATCCTCAGGTATAACAGCTTTACTCTTTCTATGCCAATTGTTTGTATAAAGACTTTCTTCAGGCTTCCACCAGCTAGCTTCCCAATTAAATGCTTTGTTACCTTTCTGATAACTTCTGCTGAGCTCTGACGCTTCCGTGCTCTGCCTTTCACCACAGGCACCTGGGTTCTCACTCTCTCCTTTGGAATAGGACTTTTTGGCTTTCACAGCTCTGCCCTCAGCTTCCTTCCAACTAGAGTTTCCCTCAGTACGTCCTTGGCTTTCAGAATCACAAATGCCTGCTCCCGTGCTCCTGCTCTTGCTCTTACTCTGTCTAACTCCATGTGCACTGAGCTTTTCTACGTGCGTGTCAGCTCCACCCACTCCCAGCTGGCTTTCATTAGTTCCTGATCTCCTAGCCTTTCTGCTGCTTGGGCGTGTTTCCCTCGCACGTGAGCTGTTTTGTTTGGGTTGCCAATAGCAACATTCTGACCTGTGCTCTTCTGAACTGTCAGAATCTGTCTCACTGCCTGCTTTTCTGCTTATTTCCATGGGCTCTGCTGCATCTACCTTGTGACAAGCCGCAGAGAGAAAGATGAACCCCCGATCCCCGCAACCACAAACCATCTGAGGGGAAGGATGCAGATCACCATGCAGCAATCGATCGCACCACACTAACAACCCACAGGACAAAAAACAAAAATTATGATAGTCTGAGCCAGTAACACTAGAAATCACTCACCACTCTCCCTGCTCATAGGACCAATGTTGATGTACAACTTCTCTGGGGAAAAAGGGAACTCAGGAATCCTGTCACTAACCGGTGCATGGGTTTTCCCACTAGGGATGGGGGGGGACAGAAAGGGACCTGGGGCTAGAGGGAGGCATGGCCTAGTAGTTGAGACAACATACCTTGGGCTGGAGGGCCAGGGGTTTGATTCCCGCTCAGGGACAGCAACTTCAGGCCGGAGGGACTAGGGTCTCTGCTCCCTCCTAGTGGCCTTGGGAAAGCCACTTAACCCTCCATTGCCTCAGCTATGCATATAAATTGTGAGTCCTTTGGGTCAGACCAAGGTCCATCATGCCCAGTATCCTGTTTCCAATCTAGTCACAAGTTTCCCCAAAAGACACAGGTTCCACAATGCTTGTATAGGGGCAAGCAGTGGACTTTCCAGGTCCCTTTCAATAATGGCTTATGGACCCTTCCTCCGGGAACTTTTCCAAACCATTCATAAACCCGGCTATACTAAAAGAACATAATAAGAACATAAGATATGCCATACTAGGTCAGACCAAGATCCATCAAGCCCAGTATCCTGTTTCCAAAAGTGGCCAATCTAGGTCATACGTACCTAGCAGTTCCCCCAAAAGACACAGGTTCCACAAAGCTTGTATCGGGTCAAATATTGATATCCTGGGTCCCTTCTTAATAATGGTTTATGGACCTTTCCTCCAGGAACTTGTCCAAACCTTTTTTAAACCCAGCTACACTAACAGCCCTTACTACATCCTCCGGTAACAAATTCCAGAGTTTGATTACACGTTGAGTGAAAAAATATTTTATTTTATTAGGTCTTAAATAGTTTACCCTGTAGCTTCATTGCATGTCCCCTAGTCTTTCTATATTCTGATAATGTAAACAATCGATCTACATTTACCCGTTCCACTCCATTCATTAATTTATAGACTTCTATCATATCTCTCCTCAGCCGTCTCTTTTCCAGGTTGAAGAGCCCTAACCTTTTGAGCCTTTCTTCATAGGGGTATCCTTCCATACCCTTTACCATTTTGGTGGCTCTTCTCTGAAACTTTTCTAATAACGCTATATCCTTTTTAAGATAGAGAATTGCCCACAATATTCAAGGTGCGGTCTCACCATGGAACGATAGAGGCATTATAATATCTGTTTTATTTTCCATTCCTTTTCTTATGATACCTAGCATTCTATTTGCTCTCTTGGCCGCCGCTGCACACTGGGCCGAGTGTTTTAACATGTTTTCCACAATGACGCCTAAATCTTTTTCTTGGGTGGTGTTTCCTAATGTGGAGCCTTGTTCTTCCCTAGGTGCATAACTTTGCACTTGTCCACATTCAATTTTCATCTGCGGTCTTCCAATTTATCAAGATCCTCTTGCAATTTTCCACAACCCTCTTGGGTTTTAACAACTTCAAATAGTTTTCTGTCATCTGCAAATTTGATATCCTCACTCGTTATTCCCTTTTCCAGGTCATTTATGAATATGTCAAAAAGCAGCGGACCCAGCACAGATCCCTGGGGTACACCACTATTCAGCTTTCTCCATTGGGAAAATTGCCAATTTAGCCCTACCCTCTGCTTTCTAACTTTTAACCAGTTCCTGAGACACAATAGTACACTGCCTCCTATCCCATAACTCTTTAGTTTTGCCAAACGTCTCTGATGAGGGACCTTGTTATAGTGTATCTAGACTTTCAGAAAGCCTTTATCAACTGCCTCAGCTTTGTCTACCTGTTTATTCACACCTTCAAAAAAACATAACAGATTAATAAGACAAGATCTTCCTTGTCTAAAGCCATGTTGGCTGTCTTCCACTAAGCCATGACTATCTACATGTTCAGCAATTTTGTTCTTTATGATGGTTTCTACCATTTTTCCCAGTACTGACGTCAGGCTCACCGGTCTGTAGTTTCCCGGATCACCCCTGGAACCCTTTTTAAAAATTGGCATTACGTTCGCCATCCTCCAATCTTCAGGTATTAGAGATGATTTTAATTATAGTTCACAGATTACTAATAGCAGGTCTGCAATCTCATATTTCAGTTCTTTCAACACCCTTGGATGTATATCATTCGGCCCAGGTGATTTGCTACTTTTCAGTTTATCAAATTGTTGTAATACATCTTCCCGATGTATCGATATTTCCTTCAATTCTTCCGCACCTTTAAATACCACTTCAGTCATGGGCAACATCCCTACATCTTCCTCAGTAAAGACCGAAGCAAAGAATTCATTCAGTCTCTCCGCTATCGTCTTGTCGCCTCTTACTGCCCCTTTAACCCCTCTATCATCTAACAGACCAACTGACTCTCTCACAGTTTTTTGCTAAGAATGTACTTGAAAAAGTCTTTATTACGTGTTTTTTTCTTCCACAGCAAGCTTCTTCTCAAATTCTCCCTTTGCCTGCCTTATCAATGCCTTGCATTTATTTATTTATTTTATTTAACAGTATTTCTATACCGCCTTCTCCCTCAATCAAGGCGGTCTCCACAGCAAACAATCATAAAGTGTTCATGTGTTCTCATGCAGTGATGCGTGTGGTGTGTTTGAGGTGGTGTGTCTTTGATTTAAATGATCTTACTACAATATGCGCTATATACAGTTTGAGCTATTATACATTCTTATATACAAGGGTCAGGGTGTGGGTGTGTGTCCGTTGTTCTAGCTTGGTTAGTATGTTATGTGCTGTGTCCATAGAGTTCAATGAATAGCGTTGTCTTCAGCTGTTTGGGAAAGTCTTTGAAGTCAGTCGGTAGTCTCAGCTCATCAGGGAGGTAGTTCCAGATTGTTGGGGCGGCCACAGAGTGCTCATTCTGCGGTGTCCTTGCATGTCTTAGTGAATTCTTTTGGGGCGTTTACTCGGTTGGAGGTGCCTCTTCTCCTTGGTCGTGTGCTTGTGTCAGGTTGTATGAGTGTGCGTAGGCTCGTGGCTGAGAAGTGTTGTTTGATCTTGAATATGTTTATGATCGTTTTGTATTTGATGTGTGAGTTGATTGGGAGCCAGTGTAGCTCTGTCAGTATGGGTGTGATGTGTTCTTGTCTTGCAGTGCCAGCTATTATGTGGGCCACTGTGTTTTAACTTGCCAGTGTTTGTGCTGTTTCCAGTTTGTCGTTTGGCTCTTTTTTCCATTTCCTGAAAGATGTTTTGGCATCAACAGCATATCTGACCTCACCTTTAAACCATGCTGGCAGTTTTTTGGACTTTCTTCCACTTTTCTTAAAGCGTGGAATACAGCTGGTCCGGGCTTCCAAGACAGTATTTTTCAACAACCTTTGCAACTGCTCCTTTTAGTTTTTTTCTTTACTATTTTCCTCATTTTATCATAGTCTCCCTTTCGAAAGTTAAAAGGTAGTACTGTGGATTTCCTTACTATCCCTCCTCCACTAATTAAATCAAAGGCGATCATGCTATGATCACTATTGCCAAGTGGCCCCAACACCCTTATCTCTTGCACCAGATCTGGTGTTCCACTAAGGACTAGGTCCAATATGGCTTCCCCTCTGGTCGGTTCATGAACCAGCTGCTCCAAGAAGCAGTCATTAATTTCATCTAGGAACTTTATCTCCCTAGCATGTCCTGCTGTGACACTGACCCAGTCGATACCAGGGTAATTGAAATCACCCATTATTATTACTGTGCTGTAACTTTTGTTAGCTTCCTTGATTTCTTTGAGCATTTCATCATCCATTTGTTCATTCTGGCTAGGCGGTCGATAGTACACCTCCACTGCCATCACCCTCCCCTTTTTACATGGAATTTCAATCCATAGAGATTCTACAGCAAATTTTGTTTCCTGCAAAACTTTAATCCTTTCTGACGCAATGCCCTCTCTAACATAGAGCGCAACCCCTCCACCAATTTGATCAGCTCTATCATTACGATATAGTTTGTACCCAGGTATCACAGTGTCCCACTGTTGTGGCTGATTGTATTCAATGAATAATACTAGGAGTCAGTTGCAGGATACAAACCAATTTTAATGTGCAGCACAGACTCAGCGGAAACAAGTCCAAGAAAAAAAGCTGAGCCCCGAGGTGCGGTCACAGCTTGCTTATATACATTTTCATTATAAATTCTCTATTGGCATCCAATCAGTGACCATGCCTAGCCCTCTTTCTCCACTCCAGCCCCCCCCCCCCTTTCCACCTTTCCCTCGTTAAGACATTCCTGCATCTGCATAGTAAGTTCTCTATCTAAAACTTCAAAGACGTACAGGGACATTCATAGCTTAGAGTGTGTTATCTGCAACCGCAGGGTCACCTGGAGGACAACACAGAGCAGATAGATCTACCAAATATGGTCTTTCCTGCTCTGTGAGGTGGGGGCCTGCCCTTCAGGCCCGAAGATGAGGTCCACCATAAGTACATTTTTAATTAATACATTTTAATTGCAAGGACATTCCTGGCCCAAGGAAGGCCAGGTCGATTTGAGTTCAAGGAACACTTGAGCAAGCAGCAGAAGGGAGGGGGGAGAGGAAAGAGAAGAAATGTTCAAAAGCCGTTTTTAAAAGCAGATTTGTCTTTCCAGCACTAGTCTCAAGTGGGGGTTGGTAATTCAATACTGTTATAGATACATTTCTATGCATGAGGCCTACCAGAGGCCTGGTTAACTGCTGGGGCCTACCACATTCCACCCTTTTGATTATCATTTAATTTAATTTAATTAACAGTTTCTTATATACCGCACCTTCCAGAGATCAGGTGCGGTTTACATAGAACAACAATGTAACAGGTCAACGTCTGTTAATACAGAGAACAATTTAAAACAACTTATATTACATTACATAGAACAGCCTTAAACCTTAACATATTAATTACCTTACTTGAAACATTATGAACTGTTTACATGGAACAGAGAGAAAACTATATACAGCTGTGAGTGAAACATGTTTGAGTCGTAATATATAAGCATTTGGGTTTCAAATCCTATGTCAAGACCGAATTGACTTAAGAGGACTGGCCTTATATTATCCGTTTTCTAGTTGGGTAGGTGTGTTTGACAGAGGTCCGTAGTGTGAGGTGAACAGGTGTGTTTTGAGTTTTTTGAGGAATTCGATGATCTCTGAGAGAGATCTAATTTCGTCTGGAAGGGCATTCCATAGAATGGGGGCTGCATGTGAGAATGCTTTATTGTTTGTTGTCTTTTGTGGTGATGCACATGCAGCAGAGCCCTTTAAAACTGAAAAAAAAGAGTTTTTTTTTCATAAACGGGGGATGGGCTCACCAAAGCATAGCTCCCAAACAGAAAGAGAAACTAAAGCACACACTAGCAGGGCTAGCCTGAAGCCACACCCAGCCTCTAGCATAGTTGCAGGCAGAGAGAGGGTGGGGCCAGGGAAGGAAACAAGCCACAGAACATTTAAGCTGCGTCACACAGGAAGTGAGGCAGAATCAGCAGAACAGGGTTTCTCAGGAGAACAAGGAAGAGAACCAGGAGAATCAGCAGAGCAAGCAGGACGTGCTCAGACACAGGAAGGACTGCAGAGAGAGACTGCCAGAGGGAAGGAAAGACTGCAGGCCAGAAGCCAGGAGGAGAGGCAGAGAGTCCAGAGAGACCAGGGGAAGAGGCAGCATTACAAGGCTGTGAGACCTGGTGGTTCAAAGGGGACCAGCCACAACTCCCAAGGCAAGTGTCAAGGTTGTGGGCAAGAAAGGAGCTGGGGAAGAAGTCAGGACTATACGTCTGATTCTGAAGGCAGCAGCTCAAGTCCTGGGCCCTTGAACAGACAGTACAGAAAGTCTGATAAAAGGAGGGTTTCTGCCAGCCAAACAACTCATATATTCCCTGAGGTGGAGTTGTTAAGGGAGAGAAGGGCAAGAGGTTCTGACCCAGTTAAAAGGGGGAGCCAGAAGCTAAAATGGGGAAAGCTTTTTAAACTTTTAAAAGAAGTGCAGCAGGGTGTGCCAGAAGTTGCCCCAAGCCCTGAGCTTTATAGTTCACCTGAGGAAATGGAAGTGGAGCTTTATCCAGACAGTCCAGTGTCTTCAGCAGAGTCAATGGAGTGTGGACTTTGTGTGAGCAATGTTTAATGTTTTTATGGAAGGCTGTATGATACAGGTTAAGAAGATAACATATGTGCTGGTGTCAATGAATGCCTAGGAGAAGGGCAGACAAGAAGATAGAAACCTCGTGTTTAAAAGCAGCCAGTTTTACCACTGCTAAAGCCCGGTTAAGAAGGCTATTGGTTTTAAACTGAGAGGCAGCACATGGCTGGTATCCTAATCTGCAGCAGCTGAGAAGGTGAATTCAAAACTGTCTTATTGAAGTTTTGTTGAACTGTGCACTTAACAGTATTTTGCTGGTTTGGTTAAATGGAAGAAGGCAAAGTTAACAAGAGTGGAGAAAACTACTTGGAGAGTTTTTGCTAAGAAAGTTACTGGAGAAAGTATCCTATTTTTGGTTATATTTTTGGTTTGCCTTATCATGGTCATTTGTCAAAAATTGATTCCACGAAGAAAACAATAAAAAGCAATTTATTTTTACAAATTGTCCTGTGTCCTCATCCACTCGTACTGCTTACAAAGCAGGCCACAACTACACAAAAAGAGTGATGACCGGCACACCCCACTAGGCAGCTGCCTAGACGGACTGGGCGCCGCCACACTTTCTGGCTTTTATAAATTCCTTTGGAGTCTTTAGTTTGTTAGTGTGATCTCTCCTGTGTTGAGATTTGGCAGGTTCTTTAGTGATTAGGTTGAATAGAGTAGGTGGAGCCATGTTGTTTAGAGTTTTCAAAGTAGTTATTAGGGATTTATATATTATTCGGCTTTGTATCGGTAGCCAGTGTAAGTACCCCAGAATCGGTGTGATGTGTTGAAATGGAGGGACTTTCATAATGGTTCTAGCCGCATATCATCACCCCTCAAGAAAGGGGTGAGATGAAAATCACACATTAAGTGCTATCTTAGACTGTGACCTCCTCTTGAGGTAAGGTCTGATACTTCCACATAGCTAATACTCGGGCTGCAGTCTTGCGTTCAACTGTACTGTCAATAATAGAGGTAAACATGCGTAGGCAAAGGGGTAGAAAACATGGAAGCATACATACAACTAGCATTAGTAAAACAGTACATACAATAGTTTTCAGATCCCCCCACCCCTGTAAACATAGAACCAAACCATCCATTTAGTTCCAGTCCGTGCCAGGTCTGAACAGGTACATGAGCTAACCTCCACATACGGTCGACTATTTCTTCAATGACGTGGCCTTGATCATCAATCTGCAAACAGCAGTTAGTCAGATTGAATTTTCCACATACCCCTCCCTCAGTGACCAATAGGTAAATCAAGGGCCATCCGGTTTTGGTAAATAGCATTGCGCATCTGGGTATTTTGTTTTGCCAGGAGGGTTAATGCCTTACCGGTTTCATTAGTTATAATTTCTACAACAGCTTGGAAATGGATAATACGATTTAACATATAAACAGGAGTGCGGTATCCCCAAGTCCCATCGTCTGCCCAAGTAGCTGGGCCATAGTATGTAATAATTCTCTCAGGAGGCCATTCCTCATTATCCCATTTCTGATCCCATTGCCCTATCTTCAGAGTATCGCGCTGTTGGCGATGGTTACATACCGGGAAACCTAACTGCTCTCCTTGGGAAATGGGAATTAGAAAGAAGGATGGGCGGATTGTCCCCAGGACACACACTCCTCCCCAATTGTCAGGAAGCGGGGCTTAAGCTCGATTTCCACAAATCCAGTAGATGGTGGAGGTAAGATCAGTCCATACTGCAGTGAGTGTGGTGAAATTGGTAAATGGGTTAGACGGTTCAGTAACATTTACACCTGACCACCAGGATGTCTTTCGGGAGGTCTCGTTGTAATAACGTTGACTGAGGCATACTAGTTCCCCTACCTTAATGGGGAAATGGGGCCCAGTTCTGACTATACAGGTATGGCCAACAATGGAGTTTGCCAGGACCCATTCACTGGCCGTTCTATTAAGGGCAGTCTGGTTATATGGGACAGAGTAGTCCAGTTCCCTAGCTTCCCATGGCCACTGGTCACCCAAGTTGGTTCCCCCACAGAAATAGCAATTTGAAATTTGGAGACTGGACGCTACAGTCTCAGCCAATTCTATGAAATGGTTCCTCATGGAGGTGGGCACTTCTATTTGGGTGTGGAGTTCGTATTCGAAGGAATGGAAGACAAAGGCAGGTTGGGAAATGTGGGATTTCATTACAAGATGGATGTGTATGAGGGTACCTAGGTCAGTGCCCTTTCCATCTATCTGGAGGCCAAAGGTGTATCCGGCGGCCCAGACACTGGGGGACATAAGGGTCAGTCTGAGGGGGTTACAGGTGCCTGTCGAACAGTCTGACATGGCTGGTAACCGAGTCAGGGTTGCCTTGCGAGAATCCCGGGGGCGCCCTGTCGGTGCCTTGGGCCACGATGCATAGTAAACACAGCTCCAGGTGGGGCAGAAATAGTGGTCACGGGCTCCCGGTCCGGTACAAGATGGGGCCCCAGATGCTATGGCCGGGCACATGTATTTGTCATTGTGTGTATAGGTGCGTTCCTGGCTAAGGAAACCACACCTTCCCCTGTGCCATTTGTTGGCATTTATGGCTGCACAAGCATCGAAAAAGAGAGAGGCCGGGCTAGTGGGGGAGGATATCTTAGTGGAATTAAGGAGGTGGCCCACAGCTGAGTGGAAGCGAACCTTGATAACCTGATAGGTTGGACTCTGGCGTGGGTTAAAACAAGTTTTGGTTTTCCCTATCGTACAGATACTCAGTTCCGTACCATTATATTCACACTGGCTAACAGAACCGGTGCAGTTGTAGTATGAGTGGTAGAGCAGGGTTTGGGTAATTTTTACTCCTGTTCGGGTGGTGGTTATGCAGGGGGTACAAGGGGGTATAGAGGAAATCATTCTAAAGGGCCCCAGGGATACCGCAAGTACAATATAGACATGCATATTCATCATAGCTACACTACTACAATAAATCTCGATATGGAACTTAAATTCTTCTCTTTTACTCAGGTTCTTCCTTTCTCACAGCTTCCGCCGTGCATAGACCTGTCAGCTTCCACAACATGTGACAGGAGTAGGGCTGTCGAGTCTACACCGATGGTCTCTGCCGCCTCAGGGTAAGACGCAGGGACAAATCGGGATGGTTCGTTGAGGTCCAAAGCTGAGGATCGGTAGGCGCAGCCGGCTTCAACCGACTGTGGTGGATCCAAGGTGCGAGCTCCGCAACATTAACTGCCGTAGGGGTAGACAGTATGACCATGTAGGGCCCTCTCCAGTGTGGCTCCAATGGTTCTTTTCGCCACTCTTTGATCCACACTGAAGTTCCGGGCTTGAAGGGGTGCAGTGGCTCGGTCAGATTAATGGGCAGCTGATCTTGAACCCAAGCATGGAGACTCTGTAAGACAGAACCTAAACACCAACAGTTCTTGTCTAGTGATTTCAGATCCAATCTGATTCATATCTCCCTTTATCCCCTGGACAATGGGCGGGGGCTGCCCATACAAAACCTCAAATGGGGAAACTAACACCTTAGAGGGGAGCAGAGCGTATACTGAGGAGGGCTATAGGGAGAACTTGAGGCCACTACAAGTGAACTTCTTGACAAAGATTAGATAACTGAGATTCCAGGGTTCTGTTCATACGGTCTACTTTTCCTAAATTCTGAGGTCTGTAGGCAGAATGCATCTGATAATGTCAATATCTCAGGGTCATACTTAATGGACTTGCCTCCTGAGAACAGGGACTCATGTGCATGCAAGGTTGTAAGGTCATACTTGGAATCTGTGTACACATTTAGACGGAGTACTCTAGTGAGAGCTATCGGTTCAGCTTTCTGTGCTGAAGTCCCCGGGGCCAGAGCTGAGGACTCAACTACCAGATCAAGGGTCACCACTGCATACCCGGCACAATGATGCCCATTGATGACGAGACTGCTCCCATCCACAAAGAAAGTCCGTTCAGGGTCCTCCAAAGGGACATCAGTCAGATCTGGGCGACTTGAGAATACAGTGTCCATAATTTCCAGACAGTCATCATCGGGAGGGGGGGGGGGGGGGGGAAGGGCAGGACCAAGTGGTAACAACGTAGCAGGATTCAGAGCTTGACTGACCTTCAATTGTATCTAGGGGTTTTCACACAGCATACTCTGATACTTCAACATTCGTGAATTTGAGAGCCAGAAACTTCCTTTGTGTTCCATGAGGGTCAGAACAGAATGTGGTTCAGTAACTTGAAGATTCTGTCCCAGAGTGAGCTTGTCTGCTTCGCTCACTAGGAGGGCTGTAGCTGCAACAGCTCTCAAACAAGGGGGCCAACCTTTTGCAACTGTATCCAACTGTTTTGATAAATAGGCCACTGGTCGCTGCCAAGATCCAAGAGATTGAGTCAGCACTCCCAAAGCATTTCCTTGTGACTCATGAATATAGAGGCGAAAAGAAAAGGTTTCTGGACATCTGGCAGGCCCAGAACTGGTGATGACATCAGAGCGGCTGCATCCTGTTCAGGTCCCCATTCCAATGGAGACTTTTCCATTCCTTTGGTAGCTTGATACAATGGTTTTGCCAATAGAGAGAAATTGGGGATCCATATATGACAGTACCCTGCAGTCCCCAAGAAGGCTCTCACTTGCCTCCTGGTGGGAATACTGCACACAGCTTCTTTGCATTCCGGTCCCAAGCGTCGAATTCCGCTAGACAGCTGGAACTCTAGATATTTAACTTCAGTTTGACATAATTGCGCCTTGGCTCTTGTGATAAGGAAGCTTATCATAGCTCAGTAAGGGGCTATAGAAAAGGTGAAGTGTCTCTGAACAAGCAACCTGTCAGTGCTGGTAGAAATGAGAAAACAGAATTTTGCCATAAAAGACTACCAGTCCCAGAATGCACCAGGTTTCCAACAGCCATGAGAGGAGCTGAAGTGAGAAAACGTGTGTTCAATCAAAAGGGCTATGAGGTAATCCCCAAGCACTCATTGCAAAGGGCAGGGCTCGATTCAGCACAGCTGCGCTGTGCTAGGATGGAACCCTCATCTCAAAGGGCAAGGCCTGATTCAGCACAGCTGCGCTGTGTTAGGGAGGAACACTCATCTAAGCAGAATAAGAGTAGAGTTTATTCTACAGATGACCATCTTCATGATCACCTTGGATATCCAGAGAATTGTCCTCAGTATCCTGAGAATCAGCTTGAGTTTGATCATCAGAAGCAGAAGCCAAACCGGACGGACAGAGAAGGAAAGAGACCCTTTGGAAGAAGGAAGAGAAAAGCCTTTGAGAGGTCTAGAAGTGTCCAAAGCAGTACGTATACTGGGAGGTATTCCAAGGGCCAGCATACACCATTGGACTGGGGAAAGCCAGAGGAATGGTGCTGCAGAGCTAGGAATCACCAGTGAGGGAGATGGCTGCACGTGGAAGGGACCCTAAGACCTGTGCCAGAAGGTATGTGAAGAGAGATCCAGTATCCAGGGATCTGGATTGGAAGGCTGGACATAAGAACTGGACTACATACTGGCCAGGCTATATGGAGAGGAACTCTAGCAGCAATGGAAGCTCAGGTATGAACACTGATCTATGCCATAGCTATAACCTTGAAAGACAGCAGAGAAACAAGTATTCTCCTGAAACTGCTCCATTGAGAGATTCATTTGTGCCAATCCATGATATTGAACCCATGCTTGTTGAACAAGGGGGAATAATAGCAGATGAGGATCCTGTTTATATGGACTGCTCTCTATCTAAACTCTGTTGGTAACTTTCTGTTATAAAGTACAGCAACCATCACAAGAAAAATACAAATTTGTTCTTTAATCTACTCAGAAAAGCTCCTGAAGCAGGATTTGACCCACACAGTGGAAGGCAAGCCAGCTAAGGGGTTTCAGCTGGTAACTGCTAGCAATTAAGCTTTACCTAATTGCTTGTGAGCTAGGAGAGAATCACTTCTGTATCTATGTGGGAAGTAATCAGAGGTTAAGAACAGTTTGTTTCTTGCTTTATGGCTTTTCATTTGTTGTTTTCCTGATTTTGACTTTGTTTTTCCAAGTTAACACTGAAAGCAAGTTACCTAATTTATGTGCTACCAAGCATATCTGTGTTGGGAGAAATAACCCCATAAATAAATATCTTATTGGCTTTACCCAAGAGCACAACTAAATTATTGTCAGCAGCTGTGTCTGGTGTGAATGAACTACATTGCCCACAATACCTTGCAAATCATATATATATATGCACTTGCCAAGACTGTGAAAATTCTCACCCAGGCAGCCGTCTGACAGACTTTGTATCCAGCCTCATTTAGAAGGTGCAAGAGTTCACTGGTGGTTTGTAGACATTCATTTTCTGAATTTGTGGCTATGAGCAGGTCGTCCACATACTGAAGAAGAACCCTGTGTCCTGGGTTCACTGAGTAGCTTGAGAGATCTTGATTTAAAGCAGCACTGAAGAGAGTAGGTGAATTCTTGGGGTAATCGAGTCCAGGTGAGTTGGCACCGCCTTCCTGTTGTGGGGTCTTGCCATTCAAAAACGAACAAAAGTTGACTGGTGGGGGCTAGGCGTAAGTAGAAGGAGGCATCTTTCAGGTCCAGGACAGTGAAATGAGTAGCCTCAGCGGGGATCAGTCTCAAGAGAGTATAAGGATTTGGTACCACTGGGTGTATAGTTTCAGCTGCATCATTTACCCGCCTCAGATCTTGTACTGGGCGGTAATCCCCTGTCCCAGGTTTCTTGACTGGGAGAAGGGGGGTAACTCCTTGAGAAGTCCATACTTCAGTAGTTTCATCAGATGGCAGTGGATACCTTCAATAGCTGGTCGAGGAAGAGGATACTGCTTCACATGCACTGGTTCCGCTCCTGGCTTGAGGGCGACAATGACAGGGGCTATGTTCTTCGCTAGGCCAGGTGGATTATCTTCTGCCCATACTTCGGGCGGGGTATACAGGAACTAGCTGGCTTGGTTGGAGATACATTATAGAACCACCATTCTTCTTCTCGGGGGACAGTCAGCACCATCAATCCAGCAGGCTTTGAATTCGCAGTCATTTGCATTTCTCCTCCTTCAGCGAAAGATATTTGCGCCTGAAGCTTGGCAAGCATATCTCTGCCCAAAAGTGGAATAGGGCATTCAGGCATATACAGAAACTGGTGCGCTATTTTCTGTCCCCCTAGTTCACACATGCAGTTCTGCAGGAAAGGCTTGGTGGCCCAGTAGCTCTGACAATGGTGATGCATCGAGAAGACAAAGGGGCTACTGGCTTTGCCACCACTGAGTGTTCTGCTCCTGTATCCACCATAAAGTCCATATATTGGTCCCTATTTTCAAACTGACCATAGGCTCCTGGGGACCCAGGGTGAACTTGGAGCCCGGTCTGGCCTAGTCTTCATCCATTTCATCCATGTCACAGCCCGTTGAAACTGCCACTCCCTCAATAGCTTCTTCCCTCTCTCGCTGGAACTGTGCTCGAGTCATTCCTCCATGACTCTGAAATCGGCCTCCTGTTCTCCAGGGACTCCCTCCTCCCCTCCTGGGGTGGAGTCAAGATGCGGGCATTCACTTCTCCAATGTCCTTCTTCTCTGCAATGGGCGCACTGATTTGCACCCAGTGGGGTCCAATTATTTTCACGACCCCTTCCACGTCTTCTGCTCCCTCGATTACGAAAACCTCCCTCACGTCGTTCAATTAAAGCAGCAGCAAGAAGATCTGCTTTCTTCATTTTACGTTCACTTTCTCCGTTACGTTCATTTTCATGATTCACAAACATTTTCTGAGCAACTTTCATTAACTGTGCTGTATTCATGCCCACAAATCCATCCATTTTCTGTAATTTTCGTTTTATATCTCTCTGGGACTGACAAAGGTTGCATTTACCATACGCAAATTCTCTTGGGCTGCTGGATCGTATGGGGTATATAATCTATAAACTTCAGATAATCATTCATAGAAGGTTGCTGGGCTCTCATCTAGTCATTGGAGAACTTCAGATATTTTTCCAATATTCATGGCTTTCTGGCCTCCCTTCTTTAGGCTTTGCATGAGGGCTTGGCGGAACCGATTTAGGGCTGTCTGCACTATTTGGATCCCACTTGGGGCCATCAAGGCTGATGGGTCTGCATAATACTGTTCATTAGTTCAATCAAATCCTAAGGTTTCTCAGTGTAGGAGGCATAATGCGTCTCAGTTCAGTAAATCAGTGGTGGAGAAAAGCACATAAACAAGGCTGGTCGGCCCTACCATGACCTGGCCTTCGGTATCAAGGGTGGGTAGGCCCTGGACCTGGCGCAATGGTATAACGTGACCATCCCTTTGACTGGTAGTGGTACTTCTGAAGGCATACGGCAATCGGGACTGTTGGGGTTCCACTTCATGTTCTTGGGCGCTGGCTGTGAGTGACCCTGAACTGGCAAATGAATCCCTGCTTGTAGTGTCATCGGTGGACTGTGGCCCACTCGGAGGCACTCTGAACTGAGCAGGGGCTTCCGGTCAAGAGGGGGTGCGCGTCCTCCTGCTGCAGAGGTGGCTGGTGAACTACTTGGGGCACATCTGCAGGGAGGTGTCCCCTCCTGCCCCAGGCTCTGCCCGGGGTGGTGGCAGAGCTGAGGGGACTGGCCTATAAAGATACTGGGACGGACAGAGTGGAATGTCTGGAGATTCTGGGGCAAAATAAACGGGCAGCTTTTTTTTTTGTTTCTAAAGAGCCAGACTTCCGGGCCCCCCTCCCTTGTGGTTGCTACTAATCCCCTACACTGTTCCTCATAGCAACGCTTTATCCAGGAGGGCTTTTTTCCCCTTCACAAACACTTAACCAGGAATCTATATAGGGGAATTGATCAGGGAACATTTTCTGTACAACCTGATAAACACGGGAAACTATACTAATATCAAAGGTGCCCTCATGGGGCCCTGAAGTGACCAACACTGGCCACTCCCTTCGACAGAGCATTCCTAATAGGGACGGAGACATTTTAATTCCGTAGTCTCCAGCAAATCACTTGCTAAAATTCCTAGTCATACATCTCAACAGAATCTGCGTGGACTCCGACCCCCCCCCCCCCCAATGATGACAGACAGAGGGGGTGGGCAGTCAGGCTGCATTTTCCTGAGGACTATGAGTCAGAACTATGCAACAATATTAAACAAAGAGTAGGCAGAAAACATAAACTTAGATTGGTTGTAATCCAAGTTGAATTTCCTGTTATCTGTAGTTTTACGGTTAACCCACCGTAAAACATAACTGTTCCATGTAAACCGCACTGATGTTGAAGAGCGCGGTATATTAAGAGAAATAAATAAATAAATAATAATAATGATATATAATACATGACCATAGCAGAAGGAACATCACTATTAGAACATATTGAATAAGATAAGACAGGTACACTTTTCCTGAAATATGCACAAATTAACCCAGCTGCAGAATGTGGAATGTAAGCCTTCAAAGGGTTAAAGGATACTAAAACATTCCTTTCTACGGGCTGTGTGAAAGACACACCCCTTCTCTCTCTGCCTGCTAACGATACAGTCTCTCGGCTTGTGCTGGAAACAAAATAAAATCTGTGAGACAGCTGTCTTTGTGCTTAGAAGTGACTCCTGAGTTGTTTCTGTTTTATTTCTCTTCCTCTCTCAGTACTATTCCTTAATCGGTAAACTGTTTCATGAATTACCCAACAGAATAATCTTACATTATACCAGAAGGGAAACCAGCGGTTTCAACAGATAACAAAACCAAATACAAACAGACAATAAGGGAGACAAACACCAAACACTTTCTCCTTTTCGCGACCTGGAAATGCACTAGTCAGGAGCCAGCACTTCGCTTGGTCTGTATTCAAGAGCTCTCATTCACCCAAGCAGACATTCAAGACAGAATAAAATCCCGACATTCCCAAAAAAACTGACTGACTGGCTGAGGGGTTGGTAGTTTCAGTCTCTGCTTATACCTTTAAGACTTCTGAGACTTACTAGGTCCGCCCCAAGAGGTGATCAGACTCTCAAGCGCTTATTCCAGAATCCCGACTGGCTGACAGACTGACTGATTAGCAGAAAATTTCTACTCACCGGATCCTACCAGTAACAGGTCATGGGTTGAATCCTGGACTCCCCTCAGGTTCAGAGGTGTAGGCCGGCCGGAACCAGCGATCTGTCGAGGCGAGAAGGAATCCCCTCCGGAAGCAAGAGGACCGGTGGCGCCTGGGTCTTCCCTTGCGGTCGTGCAGAGCACGGCTCCAGCCGGGCCAGACCTGGAGGCAAAAGCTGTAGTATATTCACTTGAATACCATCTCCCCCATGCATTCGGCCAATGCACCAAAATGTTGTGGCTGATTGTATTCAATGAATAATACTAGGAGTCAGTTGCAGGATACAAACCAATTTTAATGTGCAGCACAGACTCAGCGGAAACAAGTCCAAGAAAAAAAGCTGAACCCCGAGGTGCGGTCGCAGCTTGCTTATATACATTTTCACATATACATTTTCATTATTAATTCTCTATTGGTATCCAATCAGTGACCATGCCTAGCCCTCTTTCTCCACTCCAGCCCCACCCCCCTTTCCACCTTTCCCTCGTTAAGACATTCCTGTATCTGCATAGTAAGTTCTCTATCTAAAACTTCAAAGACGTACAGGGACGTTCAAAACTTAGAGTGTGTGTTATCTGCAACCGCAGGGTCACCTGGAGGACAACACAGAGCATATGGATCTACCAAATATGGTCTTTCCTGCTCTGTGAGGTGGGGGCCTGCCCTTCAGGCCCGGAGATGAGGCCCACCATAAGTACATTTTTAATTAATACATTTTAATTGCAAGGACATTCCTGGCCCAAGGAAGGCCAGGTCGATTTGAGTTCAAGGAACGCTTGAGCAAGCAGCAGAAGGGAAGGGGGAGAGGAAAGAGAATAAATGTTCAAAAGCCTTTTTTATTTATTATTTATTTATTTATTTTATTTAACTTTCTTATATACCGCGCTTTTCTGCATCAGTGCAGTTTACATCAAACAACTGTCCAGGGCAGAAGGTCTGCACTGGATTTACAATATAATGTGGGGACTTGTAACAGGGTAACTATATACATATATATACAGGTATATTACAGCATATGTTCAATAATAACTTGGTTGTGTCCTATTGACTCATCCGTGTAATGGATGGTTGATGTTGGGGTGAAGGTGGTGCTACTTGTTGGGGGGATCCGGGTCCGGCGGGTTCGATTTCAATCTAACGTGGTCGTTACTCGTGGGTCGTTTATGTGGGTCACTGGGCGTGATTCGCTTTGGAGAGTGATACTGATCATTGTAGTGCTGTATGAATAGATGATTTTTAAGTGCCTTTCTAAATTGGGAGATAACCGAAATAGCCCTGATGGCGGGGGGTAGGGCATTCCAGAAGGTAGGTGCATAAAGCGAAAAGGCTCTGGCCCTGGCTGCTTGTGAACATTTTGTGATCTGCCTTGGTAAGCTCAATGTATTTATAGCGGCTGATCTCGCTCTGTTAGGGGGTGTCTTCTGGATAAGATTTATGATTGATGCAGAGGAGCAATTGTTCAAGGCTTTGAATGTCATAGTCAGCACCTTAAAGGTTATCCTGCTTTGAACTGGGAGCCAGGGCAAATTTTTTAGTATTGGTGTTATATGTTCCTTCCTTGAAGAACCTTGCAGAATTCGGGCTGCTGCATTCATGGCTAGTTGCAGCGGGTTTATGGTGGATTTTGGAAGGCCGTTTAATATGGCATTAGCGTAATCAAAATGCGGGGTCACAAGAGCTTGGTAAATGGTCCGAAAATCTTCTGGTTCCAGGAGTGGTCTCAGATGGCAAAGTGTTCTGATTTTGTTGTAAATTGCTTTAACCATATTGCTTATCTGGGCCTTCATATTGAGCTGTTGATCAAGGATAACTCCAAAGGTATCGAATTGATGGTTTGCTTATGAGTTCAGCATCTCTGACCTTCAGGGAGCTAGGTGGATTGAATGATGAGTTTCTTGTGAGGAACAGGACCTCTGTCTTTTTAAAATTTATTCTTAGCTTCTGTGTAAGTAACCAATCTGTGACAGCATTGAAACAGGTAGTAAGGGGTGCCAGGTCTGGTTTGTCTAACAGGAAAGGCATGTAAAGAAGCACATCGTCGGCGTAAATCAGGTAGTTAATGTTGAAGGATTGAATGAGATTACATAAGGGCTGCATGTAAATGTTGAAGAGTAGGGCTGAAAGTGACGATCCTTGGGGGGACGCCTTTTTTTTGAAGGAAAGGTGCGGAAGAGGAAGGGCCGGCACGTACATGTTGCCATCGATCTGTCAAATATGATGCACACCATGTTAGAGCATTTCCCTGAATGCCCTTCTCGTTGAGGCGGGAGAGGAGTATTTCGTGACACACCGTGTCAAAGGCTGCTGCAATGTCCAAGAAGATCAGAGCATACCCTTGTTTGATGTTATCCAGTCCGATGGTAAGTGTGTTGAATAAGGTGGTCAGGACCCCGTGCGATTCCCGAAAGCCATGTTGGCAAGGGTCGAGGGGTGCACTTATTTCAACATGATGGTGAAGTTGTTGTTGCACAACCTTCTCGATGATTTTCGCCAGAAGTGGGATACTTGATATAGGTCTGTAGGAGTCCATCCGTGCTGGGTCCAGTTTGCTATTTTTTAGTAGCGGTCTTATCGCTGTCTGTTTTAGGCTTTTAGGGAATGTGCCCATTGAGAAGGATAACCCAATGAGTTTGGTGAGGAAAGGGCTGAGTTCAGACCACAGAGATTTTATCCAAGAAGCCGGACATGGGTCATTCGGTGCTGTAGTGGTGTTTAAGGAGGAGATGATGTCCTGTATGTTTCTTGCCGAAGGGGCGGAGAACTCCGTGATGGTGTGATTGGTGACATTTGTTGTAGTACGTGGTGGGGTTGTTGGGGGGGAATTATGTGCAGTAGGTGTGTTGGACTGGCTAGACTTGGTGTGCAGGAAGTCAGCATACTCTTGGGGGTCGGGGAGGTTAGGTTGAGTAAATGAGGGCTCTTTAGCTAAGGTCTTAACTAAGGCAAAGAGCTCGTGAGGCTTGTTTAATGAGCGTTGTGGTTTCTTTTAAAAGCAGATTTGTCTTTCCAGCACTAGTCTCAAGTGGGGGTTGGTAATTCAATACTGTTATAGATACATTTCTATGCATGAGGCCTATCAGAGGCCTGGTTAATTGCTGGGGCCTACCACACCACTGGTTGGCCTCCTTCCACCATGTCTCTGAGATTCCAATCATATCTAACCTCATTTAGTGTTATATATTCTAACTCTCCCATCTTTTTTAGACTCATCACTCATCCCACCATCAATACTAAAGATTGCGGATGTCATCCTTGAAGTTAAACTGGAAGTCAAATACCTGGGAATCAGCCTAGACCAGTGACTAAACTTACAAGCTCACATCAAAAACACTACATCCTATAGAAAGCTAAAGGATGCTTGGGTGCATACGGGGAGGAATGGCTAGCAGAAAAAAGGAGGTGATAATGCCTCTGTATAAGTCTTTGGTGCGACCTCATTTGGAGTATGGTGTGCAATTCTGGAGACCGCACCTTCAAAAGGATGTGAACAGGATGGAGTCGGTGCAAAGGGTTGCTACTAAAATGATTAATGGGCTTCATTATAAAGCATATGAGGACAGACTTAAGGATCTTAATATGTACACCTTAGAGGAAAGGCGGGATAGAGGTGATATGATTGAGATGTTTAAATACCTCCGTGGCATAAATGTTCAGGGAGAGAGCCTCTTTCAATTGAAAGCAAGTTCTGCTATGAGGGGACATGGGATGAGGGTGAAGGGAGATAGATTCAGGAGTGATATGCGGAAATATTTCTTTACGGAAAGAGTAGTGGATCCATGGAATAGTCTCCCAGTGGAGGTGGTGGAGATGAGGACAGTAACTGAATTCAAAAAAGCATGGGACCAACACAGAGGATCTCTTAAGGTAAAAAGTGGACTGTTGTAGTTGTTGTTATGGAAGGACAGACTAGATGGGCCTTGTGGTCTTTTTCTGTCGTCATGTTTCTATGTTTCTAAACTATGTCCCCTATGTGATCCCAACCACTTCCACACAGTCTGCCAGGCAATTATATCTCCCCACCTGGACCACTCCAACTCAATCCTCCAAGGTCTCCCAAAACATGTACGACAACCACTCCAACTAGCCTAGGCCACAACAGCCTGCATAATCACAGGCAAATCACAGGCACAACCACACCTCACCAATTCTCAATCAACTACACTGGCTCCCAATAACAGCACGCATCAAATACAAAGCAACAATAAACATATTCATAACCCTCCACAACCAATCAGTGGACCAATTGCACACCCTAATCCAAAATGCCCCCAACAACAGATCAAGAAAGCAACCCAAACAACACCTACTCTCCATACTAGCTCATAAAGTAAAATATACACAAGCAACATGTAAAGGAACATTTTCCTTATACGGCCCATCAATCTGAAATGCACTCCCAAACAATTTAAGATCAGCGAAATGGCAGAAATCAACAAAATATTTTAAAAAAACATACCTCTTCCTGGAATTCTTCCGAACGGACATCTAACACAACCCACCACTGCCACAAACCCTCCTCTCCAAGCTGGTAAACACCCACACAATTCACCCAAGTACCCTACACAAACATACCTCTACCAGGATCAGACGTTTCCCGCAACCCTCAACTAAGTGACCTAGCACGTCCAAACTACAATCGAAACAAGGACACTCACTTCTATTCATGTTACGTTCACCTGAAGTTTGTTTATTATATGTTCTCATAATTCAATTTGTCATCCATTTTCTATAAGTTCACTGTAATTACAAAAACATCTTTTAATGTGACACCATGAAAATCGGTATAGAAGTGATGTTAAATATATAAATAAAAGCTCTGCTCCTAACTACTCAGCCGCCCGGAAACACGCCACTTTGAACAACAACAAAAAAAAAACCAGGAAGCACAACACAAATAGACAACCACGTGCTATAGTGTGTCCCCAGGCCAGAACATATGTCACAGCAAAAGGCAAAGTTATAACGTAGGAATACGGCTATCACTACTTATCAAGGAAAATAGTTTAAAAACATTACCTGATGGGGATCGCTTTAAGAGATTGCCCGGGTGATACTGCTGGCGTCTGTCGGTGTGATGTGGGGAGAAGGGGCAGGAGCGGTATTGCGACATAAACAGGAAAGGTAGTCGAGACAGCGTCAGGAGATGCTTGGCACTTTACTGTTTTGCACCAGGAGTTGGGAAAGAAAACAGAGACCCGGATGACGTTTTGGAAATAACCTCGAACCCGGAAGTAAAAGAACCCCGCGCGTGCGTAGGCAGTTATGCTCCTAGGCTACTAACAGATGACGTAAATGCGGATAGTGTCTGCAAAGGAGAAGTCATGAGCACTGGATGGATACTGTCAGGGGTTATGGGCCATTCTGGAAGCTACTGAGGTGGATGAGCAGAAAACTGGAGTGGGGACAGACTAAGGAAATAGAAAGTATTATTAAAAAAGGATTACAGAGGGTATTTGTTACTGACATCGATTGTAACTTTGTTAGGGGGGGAGTTCGGGGTCATAAAGCTGGTTGGAGCCAGAGTCTGTGAAGGTTCGCGCTACACTGAGAGGAATAACGGAGGGGAGAAAACGTTTGACCTGAGTACAGTGGCCGAGAGTGAAAAGATCTTTGTTTGTGAGAGGGTTTCCTCTGAGAAAAATCCCTGCAAAAGGTCGAATGTAGAGAGCGACTGAAAGGAAATTACAGCGATGAGAATGTGTGTGTGATTTTTTTTTTAAATGTGAGTCGGGGTATTACTTTGTCCTAACTGACTTAGAGCCTTTAATTTGATATAGATAAATGAAGTAAATTAAAAAAAAAAGTTAATGAAAGTTAATTGGCGTGAGTGAAAAAAAATATTAGATGAATAATTGTTTTCCTGTGTGGCTGTGACAAGTGTGTTCGGGAATACAATTGTGTAATACACTGAGAAGATAAAAACCTCTGTAATTATTTTTGTTACTGGCTTTTTTAAAATTAATCGTTGGCTAAGAACATTAAAAAAATTGCCATAGTGGTCAGACTAAAGATCCATTGAGTCCAGTACGAGTACCTGTTATTATCCAGTGTCATGCTACTTAGCCCCACAGGCTAAGCCAGTGCTACCATTAGGAAAACTAGACAGTTGCCTAGCGTGCCAGCCCTTTGGAGGTGCCCATTGCTACAGCTGCCACCCCTCTCCAGGGCTAGCAGTGGCGGCAATCACAAGGAAACTGCATCAGAGCTCTTAACAGAGGCTATCATCTGCCATTTCCACTCTCCTCCAATGTAACTTCTATTCCTTTTCTAACAATTCCTAATGTTGTCTGCTTTTTTTTAAACTGATATCCTGGGCAGAAAACTTCATCATATTGTCCACAGTGATGCCTAGATCATAAGAACGTAAGATATGCATACTGGGTCAGACCAAGGTCCATCAAGCCCAGTATCCTCTTTCCAACAGTGGCCAATCTAGGTTATAAGTACCTAGCAGTCTCCCCAAAAGACACAGGTATCTCAATGCTAGTATTGGGTCAAGCAGTGATATCCCGGGTCCCTTTTAATAATAGTTTATGGACCTTTCCTCCAGGAACTTGTCTAAACCTTTTTTAAACCCAGCTACACTAATAGCTTTTGCCACCTCCTCCGGTAACAAATTCCAGAGTTTGATTACACGTTGAGTGAAAAAATATTTTCTCTTATTAGTCTGAAATAGGTTACCCTGTAGCATGTCCCCTAGTCTTTTTATATTCTGATGACGTAAACAATCGATCTGTGTTTACCCATTCCATTCATTCATTTATAGACCTCTATCATATCTCCCCTCAGCCGTCTCTTTTCCAGGTTGAAGAGCCCCAACCTTTGTAGAGTCTCTTCATAGGAGTAGCCTTCCATCCCCTTTACCATTTTGGTGGCTCTTCTCTGTACCTTTTCTAATAACGCTATATCCTTTTTAAGATATGGCAACCAGAATTGCACACAGTATTCAAGGTGTGGTCGCACCATGGAACGATACAGAGGCATTGTAATATCCTTTGTTTTATTTACCATTCCTTTCCTTATGATACCTAGCATTCTATTTGCTCTCTTGGCCGCTGCTGCACACTGGTGCCTAAATCTTTTTCCTGGGTGGTGGTTCCCAATGTTCCCAATCATTTTCCTGTGTGGAACCTCCTCATGTGGAACCATAATTTGGATTATTTTATGTGATGCACTTGTCCATATTAAATTTTATCTGCTGTTTGGATGCCAGGCCTTGCAGGATTCTCCTGCAGTTTCTTATAATCTGCTTGCAGTTTAACAACTTTGAATAATTTGGTATCATCTGCAAATTTGATGACATAGAAAAAGACAGCAGATCCATTCTGCCCATCCATAAGAACTATTTCTACAATCCCTTCCTCTACTGGAGGAGTAGCCTAATGTTTAGTGCAGAGAGCTAGAACTAAGGAAGCCAGAGTTCAAATCCTACTGTGGTTCCTTATGATTTTGGGCACTTCCATTGTCTCAGGCACAAACTTAGATTCCATATTGTTCTGTTAGACCAGTCCAGCAAGTGGGTTGTGTCAGAAGTGGGCTTTATGACAACATCATGCCATATCAGTCAGAACCACCAGAAGAGAGCCTTCAGTAATTCTTTTTCTCCAGCAGGTGGTAGATGCATGTTTTCATCTTTGTGAAAATCTGAAAAGATTTAAGGAAGACAGAGGAAAGATTGTGCTTTTGAGCAAACATCCTTGTTGGTGGATTTCTCACTAGAGTGTGATGCGGGAGGCTACACTAGGGTCACCCTTAAAACTGATTCTCTTTTCAAATGCCGTAGGAGGAGGGAAATTGGTTCAGCTGCCTGCCCTTATCTTGTTACAAACATGTTGAGCAGTCCAAAGATTGAGAAAGGTATTTGGAAGTTTTCTTTAAGTGTCACACAACCTCAGTGCCTCCCCCTTCCTCTTCCTCCTTCCCTCTGCTCTCCCCCGAAGATTGAAGAGTAGAAAACTGCACATCTGGAGTGGGTGAATAGCACTGAGCCTGGCATGGTATTTACCTGCCCTGTGCTCCCCAGGAGTGAGTACTAAAGGCTAAGCCTGTCTATTTTCTTATGGAGACTCTGGACTTCGTCTGCTGCAGGGGCGTTGTTGAGGTTGGGTAGCTCAGGGCATGAGTTGAAATAGGTGCCAGTGTTTTCCCACCTTGACTTTCTGTGCACGCTTGCACTTCCCGTGCTTTGTTGTGCCTGTTCCATGCCTTCCTGATGTGCCAGTGGCGTGCGATGTATGTGCGGCTTGTCCTTGTAGTTCTTCTCCGCATAGCACTAATGCGCTTGGCCCTATCATGCAGATTGGATGCATGATGCAACATGCTGCCTAAGCATGCCTTCAGGCTGTGTTGCATAACTGCTTGGCAGTGGAGAGTGCTTATACCTTCAAAGAATCACTGCCTGGTCCGCAGAAAGCGAGAGCCTCATGGCTGCATTCTGATATTTGCTCTGCTTCATGGATGCTTCAGGCACTCTCAGAAGGTCCATCTCTCCCTGCGCTGTCAGGAGATAAAGTGCCCCAGCCTTCTCTTCTGCACTGTCATTGACTGACATGGCCCTGGAGAAGGATGATTATTAGCCTTGACAGTTGTGGTGCTCCCTATACAAAAGTTATTGTCTGCTGCTCCCCCTGGTGATGGGGGTCATCTGACCAGTGTGGGACATCCAAATTCAAGGCTGAACTCTCCGGAGTTCTTTCTTCTGCACCAAGCTTGGACTTTGGACATGGCAGTGCGTACCATAGAACTTCCTGATCCTCTCGAGTCTTCTGCCTGCTCAGAGGAGGGACATTGCATGAGTCAGAGTCTGGCTCAATATCTGCTTTCTTTGGCAGTTGGAGTTTTGGATTGGTTGACCTTGGTCGAGAGCTAGAGTTCAGTCCCGATGTGAGCATACATTCTGCTCTGTTGTCAAAATGGGGGGTAGACTTACCTAAATAAATGAATGGTCATCTCGCTCTGCAGTGCACAGAGTCCAGAGTTATTCACCTATTCCTTATCGTTCCTCCAGCTTAGTCCTCTACGTATGGGTTGTGCACCTCTTCCTGCAGCATGAAGACTGGACCAATCAAATTTCAGCATCACTGGATACAGCATCTCTGCCATCTCCTCCAACCCAGTGTGTCCAGTCTTCATGCAGCAGGAAGACGTGAGTGAGCCTGGCTGGGCTCACTAGTTTGTCAGTTAGGTCTTAGACTGTAGCTAACCTTTTTGTAGTTTCTTTTCTGGGCTCTATTAGAGCTTCTTTTACTTTATTAGATTAAGGGGTGCTTGTTGCTTTAAAATTAATCATTTCATCAGCTCCCCGTGGGGGGGGGGAGGACCCGAGGGAGGTCTCTCCTCTGTTCTGGCCTGAGCGGCTTCTCTTTTCTAACTCTGTCCTCTTTAAGTTCAGGATCTCTGTCCCAGGGATATTCGGGTCAGTGCTCCGGTGGAAAGTACACAGCTGCACTCCTCCGGTAGAGGTAAGGTGTGCGCTGGGGGGAGTGCCGATAGATTCCGGCGGCAGAGTGAGGGCAGACGCTGGGAAGCGGCTTCTTCTCTGCTCGTCGGCATTTACATCTGTCCTTTTCTTTTTGCGAGTTTTCTTGAGCTGCGGGGGTAAGGCCGGCCTCCTTAAGCGTTTGCTCTTCAGCCGGGTGATTTTCCCGTCGCCGACTAAAAGCGCGCCAAAAAGCTTTTTTTGCCTTGCCGCGGCCATTTTGTGAGCCGCGGTTTGCTCTCCGTGTGTAGCACACGCGGCTGAGTTTTGTTTATCGCCCGGTCCGAGAGTGTGCCGGCAGAGTTTTTCCCCTTCGTCTATTTTTCTGAATTTATTTGTTTTATTTGTTTTCTTTGTTTTATTTCCTTTTATTTTTTCCACAGAGTCCCTTCCTCGGGAGAGGGGGAGGGGTCGTTTTTTCTGACTCTGTACTCCTTTGGGAGCAGAGGGCTGGCTTTTATCTCGCTGCTGGGTTGGAGTTTTCAGCAGCAAGTGAGCACACCAGTTTTTTTCTTCAGGCATCAGTAATAAAAAAAAAAAAAAAAAAAAAACCCACAGGACCTGGTGTTACAAAGGGGACAGTACAGCGCCACTCCGCCCTGGTTCAGCCTGACCTAGGCAGCTGGAGTCCTGGTGCTGCTTCTCACGGTGTCTTTCTTGCAGCTGGCGGAGGCATTCTTTCCAGCCTTGCGTCCTGGTCTTCTGATACGGGACCAGTGTTTGCCTTGTGGCTTCAGTCACTACCTTGTACGCACTTGGAGAGCTGCGTAGGGTGAGGTTCCATGCCAGCGGGATCTCTCTGTGTAATTTGTGGATCCCGCAGGGGCGTGGTTCCAGAGACGGGCGTCTGTCACCGCTGTGCCTCTGTCTCTCTTACTATGGAGCAGCGCCTGGAGAGTTCCATGGCTGCTACCTCTCAGAAAGACTCTGATGCTGTGGAATTGGAGTCTCCACTGGAGGGTACGTCAGGGACGGCTTTGACGCTACCTTTGGGTGCTGGAGAGCAGGCAGGGCTCGGTGCTTTGCCCGTGGAAGATTTTTCTCCCGATTTCGTTTTACTGATGCACCAGGCGTTCTGTCGTAAGCGTCAGAGCGTGAGCGTTGGGTTGGGGGTGACCGCGCAGTCCCCTGCGCCGGGGCTTTCAGCGTCCGGTCCCATAGCGCCCAAGCGCCTGCGTGTGCGTGACACCATTCAGTCGGAGACAGATTGGCCGGAGGGCGAGGATCAAGACTTCGACTTGGAGGCGGAGGGAGAGCCCTTAGAGGAAGGCGAACTCCTGGAACCTGAGGATCAGGCTAAAATTATTCGGGTGTTTCGCCGAGAGGAGTTGCCCGCGCTCGTAGCAGAAGCGCTTAACACTCTCGGTTTGGCACCTGCGCCGTCGGTCGACGAATCTGACGGGGCCGATCCCATCATTCAAGCGGTGCGGCAGACTCAGGTGGTTTTTCCCATGCATAAAGTCATCGATCAGATGATTCAGACGGAATGGGATAGCCTGAATCTGGCCTCAAGGGTGTAAAAGTTATGCGCAAGCTGTATCCTATGGCGGACGCGGACCTCGAGCGGTTCCGCTCCCCCAAAGTAGATGCAGCGGTTTCGGCGGTCACTAAAAAGACCACTATCCCTGTGGAAGGTAGTGCGGCGTTACGGGAGCCGCAGGACAGGAAAATGGATGGTCTCTTGAAACAATCCTTTGAAGCGGACGCGGTTGCGCTGCAGGCCTCTGTTTGTGGGGCTTGGATTGCTCGGGCCTGTCTTCGCTGGGTTCAGCGGCTTCGACAAGTGCCGGCCTTGGAATCAGAAGATGTAGGTGAACTTCAGCGCTTGGAGTCGGGTTCGGCGTATTTGGCGGATGTTCATTACGACCTAATCAGGGCGCTATCCAATAGTATGGCGTCCGTAGTGGCTACCCGCAGGGCCCTTTGGTTGAAGAATTGGGCAGCGGATGGTTCTTCCAAATCGCGGCTAGGCAGACTGCCCTTCAAGGGTAAGCTGCTGTTCGGCGAGGATCTTGACAGATTGGTCAAGGATTTGGGGGAGTCCAAGGGCGGTCGTTTGCCGGAAGATCGGCCAAAAAGGGGGAGGTTCCTTTCTGCCCCTCGGGGTCAGTCTCGGGACTTTCGTCGATTTCGCTCTCCCCGCTATGGGGGGTTTCAGCGCGGTCGATATGTCTCGCGGACTCCCAGCTTTCGGGGCTTTCGAGGAGCCAGTCGCGGATTCGCGACAGCTACCCCTGCCGCCGCCCGTAAGCCCCAATGAAGGGCAGCGGGTCCAGGCGGAGATTACAGTGATCGGAGGACGTCTTCGACGTTTTCTCTCTGCTTGGACCCAGATAACATCCGATCAATGGGTTTTGGAGATCGTTCGAGACGGGTATGCCCTGGATTTGTACAGACCCGTGCTCGATTCCTTTGTGGCGTCTCCCTGCCGGGGTGCTCGGAAGACGGCTCAAGTCCGGCAGACCCTCGATCATCTCCTTCAGCTGGGAGCGGTGGTTCCCGTGCCCCCGGAAGAATATGGTCTAGGAAGGTATTCAATTTATTTCGTGGTGCCAAAGAAAGGTGGGACTCTTCGTCCCATTTTGGATCTCAAAGGTGTAAACCGCTGTCTGCGGGTGCCGCACTTTCGGATGGAAACCCTACGGTCCGTGCTTGTGGCCGTTCGCAAGGGCGAGTTTCTCACATCACTCGACCTCACAGAGGCTTATCTCCATATCCCTATTCGGGAGGCGCATCAACGCTATCTCCGGTTCGCTCTACCGTGGGGTCACTTCCAGTTTCAGGCTTTACCCTTCGGCCTAGCAACCGCTCCTCGAGTCTTCACCAAAATCATGGTGGTCGTGGCGGCGGCATTGCGCAAAGAAGGGGTGCTGGTGCATCCCTATCTGGACGATTGGTTGATTCGAGGCAAATCCCGTTCGGAGAGCTTGTCGGCAACAGCGCAAGTGGTAGGCCTGCTGCAGTCCCTCGGCTGGGTCGTCAACCCGCGGAAGAGCCAGTTGGTTCCGTCGCAGTCCCTCGAGTATTTGGGGGTGCTCTTCGATACTCACAGGGGCTTCGATTTTCTTCCCGAACGCAGAGTGCTGGGTCTTCAGTCTCTTGTTCGTCGGTTTCGGCAAACCCCAGCTCCATCGGCTTGGCACTACCTTCAGTTGCTGGGAACGATGGCGGCCTGCTTAGAGGTAGTGCCATGGGCTCGCTTTCACATGCGGTCTCTCCAGCGGGCCCTGCTGCGTCGTTGGTCCAATCAGTCCGATCCCCTGAGCAGGCGTCTTCCCTGCCCGCGAGAGTATGTCGGGACTTGACGTGGTGGCTTCGGCCGGCCTCGCTCCAAGCGGGGATGTCCTTAGAGCAGCCGGACTGGATTCCGCTGTTGACGGATGCTTGTCTGACGGGCTGGGGAGCGCACTGCGGAGCTCAAGTGACGCAGGGCCTCTGGTCTACGGAAGAGAGCGGTTGGTCGATCAACCGCTTGGAACTACGGGCAGTCCGGTTAGCGTTGCAAAGCTTCGAGACCCTGATATCCCGCAGGGCGGTGCGGATTCTCTCCGACAACGTGGCGACAGTGGCGTACATAAATCGACAAGGCGGCACCGGCAGCTCGGGCCTAGAAATGGAAGCTCGGTCGCTGTTCGAGTGGGTAGAACCCAGACTACAGGCAATATCGGCAGCGCATATTGCCGGGAAGGACAACGTGACGGCGGATTTTCTCAGCAGAGTCCACGTGGATGCCGGAGAGTGGGAGCTCAATCCGGTGGTGTTCGAGCAGGTAGTCCTGCGTTGGGGGCAACCGGTAATGGATTTGATGGCCACGTTCCGGTCTGCGAAGGCGGCTCGATTCTTCAGCCGCCGCCGAGAGCCGATGTCGGAGGGCATCGATGCTCTACTGCAGGTCTGGCCTTCAAGGGGTCTTCTTTACGTCTTTCCGCCGTGGCCGCTTCTCGGGCGAGTCATTCAGCGGATCGAGTCTCACCGGGGTCGGGTGCTGTTAATAGCGCCGGATTGGCCCCGTCGTCCTTGGCATGCCGATCTTATGCGGTTGGTGGAAGGCCCTCCGTGGCGTCTCCCCCTGGACCCGGATCTGTTGTGTCAAGGTCCGCTTCGCATGCCGCAAGTGGGGAGATTCTCTCTTACGGCCTGGCTATTGAAAGGGCGCGGCTAAGGAAGAAAGGTTATTCCAAGGCGGTCATAGCAACTCTGCTTCAAGCTCGCAAGAGGTCCACTTCGCTAGCCTACGTGCGCGTCTGGCGTATTTTTGAGGACTGGTGTTCTCGGCGTCAGGTGCGAGCGGCTACGGCTTCTCTGCCGCTACTGTTGGATTTTCTGCAAGATGGTTTTTACCAAAGGTTTGGCTGCCAGTTCCTTACGAGTGCAGTTGGCGGCGCTTTCCTGTTACAGGGGTAAAATTCAGGGCGTAGCGCTGGGGGCCCATGCTGATGTGATACGCTTCTTGAGGGCCGTTTCCCGGTTGCGTCCGGCCCGCCGCATTTCTGTCCCTGCGTGGGATCTCAACTTAGTCTTACATGCTCTCAGTGCGACTCCCTTTGAGCCGCTCTCGCGGTGTTCGGTGAAAGATCTGACCCTTAAGACGGTGTTCTTGGTAGCAATTTGCTCAGCTCGTCGCATTTCGGAGCTTCAGGCTCTTTCTTGCAGGGAGCCCTTCCTTTCTTTCTCCGATCAGAAGGTGGTTCTCCGTCCAGTACCTTCATTTTTGCCTAAGGTGTCGTCTGCCTTTCATTTGAATCAGGTAGTGTCGCTTCCAGTGTTTACCGCGTCTGGGGAACAAGGCTCTGATCGGGGACTCAGTCGGTTGGACCTTAAGAGAGTTTTGCGTCGATATTTGAAAGTCACTAGCGATTTCCGAAAATCCGATCGTTTGTTCATTCTCTTTGGAGGGCCTCGCAAAGGTGAGGCAGCGGCGAAGGCCTCCATTGCCCGCTGGATTAAGGAGGCGATTGGCTCGGCCTATTTGTTGCAGGGTCGAGTGCCGCCAGTCGGTCTGCGAGCTCACTCTACCAGAGCGCATGCGGCATCTTGGGCGGAGCATAGCTTGGTTTCGCCGGTGGAGATATGTAAGGCGGCCACATGGTCTTCTCTCCACACTTTCAGTAAGCACTATCGTCTTGACGTCTTGGCGGCGGCCGATGCCGGTTTTGGTTCCGCGGTGTTGCGTGCCGGCTGGAATAATCCCGCCCGTTAGTCTGCTTTGTTACATCCCATACGTAGAGGACTAAGCTGGAGGAACGATAAGGAAATAGTAATTACACTTACCTGGTAATTGTAGTTCCTTGAGAGACGACAGCTTAGTCCTCTGGCCCTCCCTAGTACTCTTTTTTGGCTCGGCACGCCTTTGCTTCAACAGTCGTTTTTCACAGGTGAGTGTGTTTTTCCTTTCTATTCTTTCTTTCTCTGGCTGCTTGTGCTGAGGCAGTGGTGAGACCTTTTCTTTGGGTCTCTTTTCTATAATCTATTCTGGTAAATGGAAACCAAACAAAAAAACAAAACAAAAAAAAAACTAACAAATTTTGCATTCTGCTGATGATTTCTCTGCTTAAAGGTTAGCTATTTTTTCTGAGTTTGCTTTGACAGTAGTTCACTGGGTTGGAGGAGATGGCAGAGATGCTGTATCCAGTGATGCTGAAATTTGATTGGTCCAGTCTTCATGCTGCAGGAAGAGGTGCACAACCCATACGTAGAGGACTAAGCTGTCGTCTCTCAAGGAACTACAATTACCAGGTAAGTGTAATTACTATTTCAGGAAGGTCATAAGAACATAAGACATGCCATACTGGGTCAGACCGAGGTCCATCAAGCCCAGTATCCTGTTTCCAACAGTGGCCAATCTAGGTCCTACTTTTATTTATTTATTTATTTAGCATATATTTGTATACCGCTACTTCCAGCGATCAGGAGCGGTTTGATTAAGTAAAAAGGAGTGTCTGATCAGTGACAAATTTCAAGAAGTTACAGTGAGATTTACAGGGCGTGTCTGATCATAGACAAAATTTCAAGAAATTACAGTGTGATTTACAAGGTTATAAGACATCAGTACAAAGCTAGTCATTTTCAATAATGTATATAGTTTGATTCAATAGGATAAGCACAACACACAGTTAGGGGGGGGGGAGAGAGAGAGAGAATTTACATATGTACAATTTTACACTTGTTTCATTTTTGTGGTAGAAATACATTTTTTTGTATTGGCTACATTTTGATGAAGCAGCCGATGCTAAGAAAGTATTGATGTTCAAGACACATTGTAGGCTTGTTGAAATAGGTATGTCTTCAGTTTTTTTCTGAAGACCATAAGGTCATTGGTTGAGCGCAACTCAGTCGGGAGTTGGTTCCAAAGTGAAGGGGCAGTGTAGGAGTATGCCCTGTTGCTTGTGGCTACTTTAACTGATCTTATACTTATTGGTACCTGCAGGTTGTTTATGGTGGTGGTTCTCCTATTTCTGTTTGCAGGTTGTAAGTTGATTAGGTTAGTGAGGAAAGTTGGTGCCAGGTTGTGGATGATTTTAAATGTGGTCACTAGGGTTTTGTATTTTATACGAGCTATGATGGGGAGCCAGTGGAGTTCAATTAGCACAGGTGTGATGTGCTCTGCCACACCTGTTTTAGTGATGATTCTGGCTGCGACGTTTTGTGCCAACTGGAGTATGCTTAGGGTTTTTTTTGGAAGGCCTTGTAGAATTGCGTTGCAGTAATCGAAATGAGGTATGATGAGGGCTTGTGCTACTGTCCTAAAATCGGTAGCTTCAATGATGTTCCTTAGTGGTTGTATGACCCTGAGTTTGTAAAAAATGGACCTGTTTACTAAGCGGAGGTGTTTTGCCATCTTTAGTTCGCTATCAAGTGTTACTCCGAGGTATTTTATTTCATTCTTTGTGTGATAAGTATTTTCACATAGGGAGATTGTGGCTGGTGGTTTGAATTCTGGTTTTCTTGAGATGTACATGACTTCGGTTTTTTTATGGTTTACGGCCATGTTGTTTCGTTGGAGCCATGTTTGCATCTCTTTTAAGCATTCTTCTAGCTGGGAGTGGTTTGGATTGTCTGCCTATCCGTACCTAGCAATATCCCCAAAAGACACAGGTTCCACAATGCTTGTACTGGGTCAAGCATTGATATCCTGGGTCCCTTTTTAATAGTGGTTTATGGACCTTTCCTCCAGGAACTTGTCCAAACCTTTTTTAAACCCAGCTATACTAACAGCCCTTACTACATCCTCCGGTAACAGATTCCAGAGTTTGATTACACGTTGAGTGAAAATATATATTTTCTCTTATTTGTCTTAAATAGTTTACCCTGTAGCTTCATTACATGTCCCCTAGTCTTTCTATATTCTGATAGCGTAAACAATTGATCCACGTTTATCCGTTCCACTCCATTCATTAATTTATAGACCTCTATCATATCTCCCCTCAGCCGTCTCTTTTCCAGGGTAAAGAGCCCTAACCTTTTTAGCCTCTCTTCATAGGAGTAGCCTTCCATCCCCTTCACCAATTTGGTGGCTCTTCTCTGTACTTTTTCTAATAACGCTATGTCCTTTTTAAGATACGGCGACCAGAATTGCACACAATTATTCAAGGTGCGGTCGTACCATGGAGCGATACAGAGGCATTATAATATCCTTTGTTTTATTCTCCATCCCTTTCTTTATGATACCTAGCATTCTATTTGCTTTCTTGGCTGCCGCTGCACAATGGGCGGAGGGTTTTAACATGTTATCCACGATGACTCCTAAGTCCTTTTCCTGGGTGGTGGTTTCTAATGTGGAGCCTTGCATCGTGTAACTATAGTGTGGGTTGTTCTTTCCTAGGTGCATAACTTTGCATTTGTCCACATTAAATTTCATCTGCCATTTGGATGCCCAGTCTTCCAATTTATCCAGATCCTCCTGCAGTTTTCCACAATCCTCTTGGGTTTTAGCAACTTTAAACAGTTTTGTGTCATCTGCAAATTTGATAACCTGACTAGTTATTCCCTTTTCCAGGTCATTTATGAATATGTCAAAAAGTAGCGGACCCAGTACAGATCCCTGGGGTACTCCACTATTCACTTTTTTCCATTGGGAATATTGGCCATTTAGCCCTACCCTCTGCTTTCTATCTTTTAACCAGTTCCCTATACACAATAGTACACTGCCTCCTATCCCATGACTTTTTAGCTTTGCCAAAAGTCTCTGATGGGGGACCTTGTCAAAAGCTTTCTGGAAGTCCAGATACACTATATCAACCGACTCACCTTTGTCTACCTGTTTATGCACACCTTCAAAGAAACATATCAGATTAGTAAGACAAGATCTTCCTTGTCTAAAGCCATGTTGGCTGTCTCCCATTAGGCCATGACTATCTACATGTTGTGTAATTTTGTTCTTTATGATGGTTTCTACCATTTTCCCTGGTACTGACGTCAGGCTCACCAGTCTGTAATTTCCCAGGTCACCCCTGGAACCTTTTTTAAAAATTGGTGTTACGTTGGCGACCCTCCAATCTTCAGGTATTACAGATGATTTTAATGAAAGTTCACAGATTACCAATAGCAGGTCTGCAATCTCATATTTCAGTTCTTTCAACACTCTGGGATGTATACCATCCGGTCCAGGTGATTTGCTACTATTCAGTTTATCAAATAGTTGTAATATATCTTCCTGGTGTAGTGATATTTCTCTCAATTCCTCTGCAGTATCACCTTTAAATACCACTTCAGTCATGGGTAACATCCCTACATCTTCCTCAGTAAAGACCGAAGCAAAGAATTCATTCAGTCTCTCTGCTATAGCCTTGTCTCCTCTTACTGCCCCTTTTACCCCTCTATCATCTAACGGTCCAATTGACTCTCTCACAGGCCTTTTGCTACGAATGTACTTGAAAAAGTCTTTATTTCGTGTTTTTGCTTCCGTAGTAAGTTTCTTCTCAAATTCCCGCTTTGCCTGCCTTATCAATGCTTTGCATTTAATTTGCCAGTGCTTGTGTTGTTTCCAGTTTTCATCATTTGGCTCTTTTTTCCATTTCCTGAAGGTTGCTTTTTTGGCAGCAACAGCCTCTCTGACCTCCCCTTTAAACCATGCTGGCAGTTTTTTGGACTTTCTTCCACTCTTCTTAATGTGTGGAATACAGCTGGTCTGGGCTTCGAGGATAGTATTTTTAAATAACACCCAAGCTTGCTGTAAGTCTTTAACCTTTGGAACCGCTCCTTTTAGTTTTTTCCTAACTATATTCCTCATTCTATCATAGTCTCCCTTTTGAAAGTTAAAAGGTAATACTGTGGATTCCTTTACTATCTGTCCTCCACTAATTAAATCAAACATGATCATACTATGATCACTATTGCCAAGTGGTCCCAACACCCTTATTTCTTGCACCAGATCTGGCGTTCCACTAAGGACTAGGTCCAGTATGGCTTCCCCTCTGGTCGGTTCATGAACCAGCTGCTCCAAGAAGCAGTCATTTATTCCATCTAGAAACTTTATCTCTTTAGCTTGTCCTGCCGTGACACTGACCCAGTCGATACCGGGGTAATTGAAATCACCCATTATTACTACTCTGTTGTGACTTTGGTTAGCTTCCTTGATTTCTTTGAGCATTTCATCATCCATTTGTTTATTCTGGCCAGGCGGTCGATAGTATACTCCCACTGCCATCGCCTTCCCCTTCATAAATGGGATTTCAATCCATAGAGATTCTACAGCAAATTTTGTTCCCTGCAAAACTTTAATCCTTTCTGACTCACTGCCCTCTCTAACATAGAGTGCAACCCCTCCACCAATTTGATCAGCTCTATCATTACGATATAGTTTGTATCCAGGTATCACAGTGTCCCACTGGTTATCCTCCTTCCACCATGTCTCTGAGAGTGCAATCATATCTAACCTCTCATTTAGTGCTATATATTCTAACTCTCCCATCTTATTGTTTAGACTTCTAGCATTGGCATACAAGCATTTTAGAGACTGTATTTTATTCATATTAATCTGGCTATTGGTAGGCAGGGGTAATTTGGAATCTTTATGCTCCGTCTGCTCCTTACTCAAGGGCATTTGGGCTACTATACCCCCTTTTGGAACCTCACTGCTTTTGGTAGTATCCTTCAAGGATACCTTTGTCCGAACCATGCGCTCCTGGGTGACTGTCGGCTTTCCCCTATTTTCTAGTTTAAAAGCTTCTCTATCTCTTTTTTAAAGGTTAATGCGAGCAGTCTGGTCCCATCCTGATTAAGGTGAAGCCCATCCCTTCGGAAGAGCCCCCCCTTTCCCCAGAATGTTCCCCAGTTCCTAACAAATCCAAAACCCTCATCCTTGCACCATTGTCTCATCCACGCATTGAGACTCCGGAGCTCTGCCTGTCTTTTGGGTCCTGCACGTGGAACAGGAAGCATTTCGGAGAACGCTATCCTGGAAGTTCTGGATTTCAACTTCCTACCTAAAAGCTTAAATTTAGCCTCCAGAACTTCCCTACCACATTTTCCTATGTCATTGGTACCAACATGTACAAAGACAGCAGACTCCTCCCCAGCACTATCTACGATCCTATCTAGGCGGTGCGTGAGGTCTGCTACCTTCGCACCAGGCAGGCATGTTACCAGGCGATCCTCACGTCCACCAGCCACCCAACTATCTACATTCCTAATGATTGAATCACCGACTATAACAGCTGTCCTGACCCTCCCCTCATGGGCACATGGCCCTGGAGAAACGCCCTCGGTGCGAGAGGGTTTTACATCACCTGGAGGACAGGTCCTAGTTACAGGATCACTTCCTGCCACACCAGGGTGATGCTCTCCTGTCATGTGACCTCTCTCCTCCATGGCAACAGGGATGCTGCCAGACTGGAGGTGGGACTTCAGGACTATATCCCTGAAGGTCACGTCCATGTACTTCTCTGTCTTTCTTATGTCTTCCAGGTCTGCTACTCTAGCCTCTAGAGAACGGACTCGTTCCCTGAGAGCAAAGAGTTCTGTGCACTTAGTGCATACATAAGATCTCTCACCAACTGGGAGAAAATCATACATGTGACACTCAATGCAAAAGACCGGAGAACCCCCATCTCGTTGCTGGACTTCTGTCTGCATCTTAGTTTAAAGCTTGTGTTTAGATCTTTTAAATTCTGTATATAATAAGGATTGGTGTAGATGCTTATACCAATAAAAGTGTATCTAATACCCCTAATACACCTTGTGTACCTAAAGCTTAATTAATTAATCTCAGGTCCTCTGTGTGTGACTGATTTGGATAATGAGCTGCACCTGAGAGCAGCCCCTTTCCTCTAAGATGTGCAAGTACCTATAAAACTACAATTACCCCAGGGGTGGGTGGGTGCTGGGGAGGGAGGGAGGGAGATAAGTCCTATTAAAGAGGGCAGTTACAAGGTACCCTGTCCTGGACCCTCAGTTGGCAACCCTGATTACTTAGGTGTCTTTTGCCCTGAGTTTGTCTGACCCTTAGTGGCTGATCAAGGGCCATTGGTTCACCCCCTCTGGCAGAGGGTTTGGAAGTACAAGACAACTTTCCCTCTGTAGATTGTCAAGAGCATAGTATGCTTGGAGTGGGCCCTGCAGATTCCCCAGTGAAGGGGCAGAGAGTTTGTACGAGGCCTTTGCCCTGCCACAGGAGGATCATGTCAAGTAGTTAAACTCACTGAGGGTGGATGCTCAGGTTACAGCAGCTGTGAATCGGGCTGCTATTCTGGTGGAAGGTGGATTGCCCTGAACAACCCCGGGATCACAAGATGGGCACTATCTTGAGGAGTCAGCTTGCAGCCTCTGCTGTCATTCTTCATTTGACTGTGTGTGCAGCCTGATGTTTGGGATCTGCTCCAGTGGTTTCGATCCCTTGCATAGAGAATATTACACCCCTTTGGCGTTGGCTACAGTCTTTCTTGTCAGAGTCTATATATGATTTTGTCCGTGGGACAGCTGAAGACATTGCTCTGTCTTCTGGGGTGTGACATTGGATATGGTTCTGCTCTTGAGTGACAGTTTCATCCTCCATGTCCAAATTGTCTCAGCTCTCCCTTAAAAGCAGTCTTTTGTTTGGGTGGACTTGGATAAGATGAGTAAGGACATGGGCGAGTCCGTGCCTCATCGCCTCCTGGAAGATAGGGCCAAAAAGAAAACAAACGAGGAAGAGGACCAGGGAAGCATATGGGCACATGTTCCAGTTCTATTCGGACTCCAGTTATTACCACCCCGCAAATCCTCCTTTCTACCCTTCTTGGTTCTGGTCTCCGATTCAGCCCTTTTGTGAACCACAAGGATCCCAGGGCACTAATTCCTCCTGAAATGCCTTCTCCTGGTCAGTGTGATTACAGCCAGAAGGCCCATTTCTAGGAGTGGGCCCTGGTCACTGAGGATTGCTGAGCGCTAGTCCCTATTCCATGTGGCCATGTTTTGGAATTCAAGAGCCAGTTCAAACTCCTTCGTCTCTCCTTGTAGCTCTGCGGCCAATAGAACAGAAATTTGTTGTACTCTGGACAGACTCCTCTGTCTATGGCCAGTGGTCCTAGTTTTCCCCCAGCCAGCCAGAGTAGATGGTCCATTTCTTTGTGCTGCCTAAAAAGAAGGCTGTTTCGGCAGGACCTCAACTTCAAGGGAGTTAACTCTCGCCTGCGTACCTTTTCACTTCTGTGGGAGTCCCTTCAGTAAGTGTTTCAGGTGGTATAACATGGAGAGTTCCTTGCACCTCTGGTCTTGGACAGTCTATGCTCCCTTTTGGAAGGATAGACTGCGCTCTCTTTGTTTCGCTGTTACTGACTCATTTGAGTTCGCCCCTTTCGCCTCTCCACTGCCTTGAGGGCGGTCTTGAGAGTGATGATGGTGGTGGCCTCTATGTTTAGGTGCCAGGGGATCTGTGCACACCATATCCAGGAGACTGACTCGTCTGGGTCAAGTTACAGTCCAAAGCAGCTTGGGGTTTGGTCCTAGTGGTGCTGTTCCTAGACAAACTTGGTTGGGTGCTTCATTGAGGAAGAGCCCTGTGCGGTCTTCCCATTCTCCGGAATGCTTGGGAGCATCTTCAACAATAGGTTAGGTATAGTCTTCCTGTTAGAGGAAAGGCTGAATAATATGCTGGCCAAGTTGGCATCCTCCCAGTCTCGACAGACTCCCAGAGTTGGATTCTCTTCAGTTTCTTGGGTTGATGAAAGTAGCGATAGACCTGCAGCTTTGGTCTCAAGCTCTTATGAGTCTCTTTAGAAATTCCTGCTTTCTCAATGTTTTCCCAGCTCTCTAGAGTTCAAGGTTAGATGAGATATTTGCCATCGTGAAAACACTGACCAGAAACAACCAAAAGGAAATAGACACTACCGACATAAAACCCCAAACACTTGCTGACTACTTTGCTACCAAGCTAAAAAACAAAAACCCATCCAACACCCCTCCTCCAGTCTTGAACTACCGATAAACCACAATACATGGAATAACTTCCACCAAATAGACCAGAAACACCTTATAAATATAAATATATCAATATGGCTTTAGACCCTTCCATGGAGTAGAAACCTTACTAACGATCCTTTATGACACAATATTAAGAGGTATTGATAATACTAAACAAGCCTTTATTCTTGTTTTCCTTGACATATCAGCTGCCTTTGACAGTGTTGATCACTTAACAATGTTAAACAGACTTCAAAAAATTGGTATAACATCTACTGTTTATAATTGGTTCAAATCCTATCTATCAAACAGAACCCAAAATGTAAGAATCCACACCCAAATATCTAACACCTTCAAACAAACTCAAGGTCTTCCGCAGGGATCTGCTTTATCTGCACTATTATTTAACATTTACTTACAACCAGTTTGTAACATCTTTAAACGCCACAATGTCTTTTATCATATTTACGCCGATGATATAATGTTCTACCTCCCATTTGAAATCCCACACCCACCTCTCCAAAAAATAACAGAATGTTTTAATGAACTAACTGAATGGCTCAAAGAACAAAATCTACTTATCAACTTTACTAAAACAGATATTTTATTTATCACTAAAAATCAAACATATATACCCCCAAACACGATTACACTAGATACTCATGAAATTAATATAAAAAAGAAGTAAAATATTTAGGTGTGATACTTGACAATAATCTAAATATGGATTCACATATAAAATATTTAACTAAAAATATACATTACAAACTCAAAACACTAAAACAACTAAGACCTTTGATTCTTCTACAAGATTTTATTAACATAATTCATGCTATTATTACCCCACATTTCGATTTTGCAAATACAATACTTAATGGTATTTCGAAACAAAATATTAAAAAGATACAAATAACTCAGAACTTAGCTGCTAGAACGATTATGAATATAAGCCCACTTGAACATATTACACCAATTTTAGCTGAACTTCATTGGCTACCAATTTACTCCCGAATCAAATATAAAATTCTTGTCACTACATTTAAACTTATAAATAAACTTGCACCATCTGCACTAAATACACTGATTAACATTGACATTGATAAACGATCTCAAAGGAGCAGAAACATAAATACTTTAACAATACCAAAAGATTTTACAAAAGCCAGAAAAAAAACCAATAAGAGAGCTTTCTCACACTCTGCTCCAATACTCTGGAACAATTTACCTGACAACATTCGCCTACTGTCTGACATAAAAGAATTTAAAAAAAAATTAAAAACTCACTTATTTACATTACACTATAATACACTCCCAAAACAGAATTCTCAAAGGGATACAGGCTAACATTTATTTTTAATATTATATACCCTATTTTCAAAAATAAATGACACTAATACACTAATTTAACCATACTACATACTCATTTACATGATGATTAATAATTTAACTAGCAATGTATATATGTTCTAATATGTTATACTTGTAATGTTACAATTTTCCTTGTAAATTATAATTATCTGTTCTATGTAAAATGTCCTGGTATATCTCATACCAATTAACCTACTGTTACATGTAAACCGCACTTGAAACAAGGGAAAGAGCGGTATATAAATAACTGTTAAATAAATAAATACAATAACAAACATTACCACAACCACATCCCCCCGAACCCATGTCCTTTCTCTTGGATTAAGCATACAAAGGCAGAACTGGTCCCATACCTCCTTCACATAGTAAATCAATTCTTACTACACTGTACCATGCTCACATAACTAAAGATATCCTCCATACGCCCTATACTAAAGAACAGATCATTCAACAAGAGCGAACCCAGCTCATACCGACCAATAGCAAGCATTCCCTTTGTTGCTAAAATCATCGAAAAAAATCATCCAAATACAACTCCAGGACCATGTAGACTTCAACGCCCCCCCCCCCCCTAGACAACCATCAATTTGGCTTCCAACCTTTTCACGGAGTCGAAACCCTATTGATATCCTTGTTTGACCACCTCATCAGTGATCTAGATAACCCCAAATGTACCTTCCTTTTAATTTTCTTAGACATTGCCTCTGCATTCGATAACATCAATCACAACACCCTCATAGCCAGACTAACACAAATTGGAATAGGAGGAACAGTGCTACAATGGTTTATATCCAATATCTCGAACCGCAGATTACACATACAACTAGGTAATGAACACCCGGTTTCCTTCCCACAAGACCAAGGTATTCCCCAAGGCTCTGCCCTATCAGCCTTACTATTTAACCTTTACCTACAACCTATCACCAACATATTCAAAAAATTCAAAATAAAGTACTATATCTGTGCAGATGACATCATGTTGTCCATCCCCATAGATACGAATAACCCCTCCTTTAAAAACCTATCCGACTGCATTAATGAAACCAAACTGTGGCTCAATGCAAACAACCTCAATATTAATTTAAAAAAAAAACGGAAGCCATGTACATCACAAAAACCCCAAACCACACCCTCCCGCAAAACATCACCCTGAGTTCCGCTACCCTCCCAATCAAGAATGAGGTCAAATACCTCGGTTTAACCTTGATCAAACACTCAGCATGCTCCCCCACCTGAAACAAACAGTGAAAACAGTGTTTTACAAGTTAAAAACAATTCAACACATATGGCCATTCCTAGAAGAAAACGACTACAGATCAGTAATCCAAGCGATTGTCACACCCCACTTCGACTACTGCAATAGCCTGTTGCAGGGTCTACCCGCCAAAAGCCTACACATCCTCCAAAGAGCACAGAACATCATTGTGAGAATCATCTGTAAAACCTCACTGACTGACAGCATCACCCCCCATCGTATATGACCTCCAATGGCTCCCAATATCAAGTCGAATAAAGTTCAAAACACTCACCACTACTTTCAAACTACTGAACATTATAGCCCCATCCATTCTCTCTACATTCATCCAGATCCCCCAAACACAAGAATCAGAAGAGAAAATGCACTGCACTCACTTGAGATCCCAAACACATTCAGGAAAATGAAGCAAGCCACAAGCTCCAGGGCATTCACTTTCACTGCCCCCTCCAGAAGAGAAAATGTACTGCACTCACTTGAGATCCCAAACACATTCAGGAAAATGAAGCAAGCCACAAGCTCCAGGGCATTCACTTTCACTGCCCCCTCCCTCTGGAACTCCTTACCTCTATCAATCCGTTCAATCAAGGATCTCCAGCAGTTTAAAAAATCACTCAAAACATACCTCTTCACTGCACACTATGGAACACAAAACACAACACAAAACACCTCCAAGAAATCACAGGCACACTAACTGCATACCCCAACCCAAAGTACAGGCAACATTTGCTTTTAAACAGCATGTACATAGTTCTAAATAATATGTTGTGTTGCAAGTTTTTATGTAAATAGTTCTAAAAACAACTGTTCTTTGTAAAATGTTAGTTATATGTAAACCGCCCCTGATCTCTGGAAGGGGCGGTATAGAAAAATGTAACAAAATAAATAAGATGGCCTTCTAGTCGAAGGTGGTCTCCATCCTGCAGGGCTGGCGGCAGCTGCAGCACTTAAGGAACAGTATGTCATTGGATGATCATGCATGGCAACTTTTGCCATTGGATGACAGCTGATTTAGTTGGGGAGCTTGTTGTGAGACCAAACAGTACAGAGTCATTGGAACAGCCATAAGTTGGCATGACCCGTTAGCTTCCTCAAGGCAAGGGCTATTGTTTGGACTGCCAGACGGTGGTTAAGGGCGAAGCAGTCTGAGTTTTTCTTGGATGTGGCCATTGCAGTGATATATGTCAGTTGGTGAGTGAGAACAAAGAGTGCCAGAGTAGCCCAGAAGATGACTCTCCTCCCAGATGGAAAAGGCACCTGTTAGTTCTATTGGTGCATCTCATTGCCAGAGTCGATCACATTGTGTCTTCTCAGTTGACACACTCTCAATTCCAGAGAGTAGGAACTGAGTCAAATGACCTATCAGCGGATTCTGCATAGCTGGTACCGTACCGGGATGGATCTGATAGCGGCTCGGTCCATTGCCAAAGCTGACTACTTCTTAAGTTGCTGCAGAGAGATAGACACTCTGAGGATGTTGATGTCAGCCCTGGCTGATGTGTGACCCGCTGGGTGTGTTTCCTCCATGGTCTCTGGTAGATTGTGTGCTTTGACACATAGAGCAGCATCGGCTGGATGTTCCTTGTGACACCACATTGGCCATGGATATCATAGTTTGGGGACCTGACAAGGCTTCTGCAAGGTGCTCCTCTGCAGCTAGCCCCAGCTCGGGGGCCATTATGTTAAGGACCAGTTCTTCTGACTACCCACCTCAATTCTCATTATAGCTTGACTCTTGAGAGCATACAGCGCATACAGGATTTATTTATTTATTTTTTATACTGCGCTCTTCAGAAGCAGTGCGGTTTACATGTATACTAACAGGTACTTTTTATTCCCTTGTCTCCAAAGGGCTCACAATCTAAGTGTACCTGAGGCAATGGAAGGTTAAGTGGCTTGCCCAAGGCCACAAGGAGTGGCAATGGGACTAGAGACCCCAGTCCCTCCGGCTCTCCCGTTGTGATTCCATAACATAAGAAATGTCATTACTGGGTCAGACCAAGGTCCATCATCCTGTTTCCAACAGTGGCCAATCCAGGTCACAAGTACTTGTCAGGTTCCCAAAAAGGTACACAGATTCCACAATGCTTATCCTGGGGTAAGCAGTGGATTTCACTGGTCCTCTGTAATAATAGTTTATGGACTTTTCTTCCAGGAACCTGTCCAAACCTTTTTAAAACCCAGCTATACTCCTTAAGGTTAGGAGAAGATTTTACAGCCTGATCTGTGTGCACATTATGGTGTCTTAAGAGTTGGTACTGTCAGAATCGGGCTCGACCTGGAACAGCAGACTTGCTGTTCCTGCTTGCCTTTCTTCATGAGAATCTGTACAAAGGCCTTCCTCTTCATTCTCTGAAGGTTCAATTGGTGGCCTTCTTGCTTCAGGAGCAGTCCATTGCCTTGCATCCGGATATTTGTTTTGCCTATTTTCTCTAGAAGGTACATATTCTGTTCCCTTCCCCCCTCCCGCATTCACTTTATGCTCCATGGGATCTCTGCCTGTTGCTCCAGGCCTTGATGTTGGAGCCCTTTCAGCCCTTGAGGGTCAGAACTTCAGGAGTAGCCTGCTTCAAGACTAACTTTCTGATCACTTTATATTCAGCGGGACGTAGCTCTGAGCTGCAAGCCTCGTCATGCAGGGATCCTTACTTACCATTCTTAAGGGAGGCTATGTGCATTCAGCCTGTTCCTTTTTTTCTTGCCCAGGATGGTGTTTGCCTTCCATGGGAATCAAGTAGTCTGTTGTCCTCTCTCTTTTTTTTTTTGAAGGAGCAGTGCCAGGGAAAGGACGAGGTCCTTCACCTGGTGGATATCCAGAGGGTGTTTCTCCGATACTGGCAGTTGTTAACTCCCTTCGTAAGTCAGACCATCTATTCATGCTGGTTACGGGTCCACGTTAAGATGACGCAGCTTCTTAATCTACCTTAGGGTGTCTGGTTTAGGGAAGTGATTACCTCCATGTATCTGTGGCAGAACCAGCCAGTTCCGAGAGATTTGTTTATGCATTCCACTTGGGCATAGCTCGGTAGTGCCCTTAGACATTAGCATCACTTTCCACCTTTTGTTAAGTGTTTTCGCTTGAATGTCCATGCTCAGATGAATGCAACTTTGGCTTAGACGTCTTGAATGCTACCATGCCTCCTTTCTGCTCAGTGGTAGCATAGCTTTGGTGTGTCCCACTTGTCTGGATTGGTCTAACAGGACTGTAAGTGTGGGTTACTCCTTTCCCAGCACTATATACCACTTACCCTCGGGACGCCCGCTAATCCCCTGGGCCGGGGAACCACCTTACCTTCTCTGTCTGGAATTCCAGGGGAACAAACACACACACTCGCATATAAGTAGTATGTAAGTTTATTCCACAGGTTAGAGGGGCTGTCTGTCTTTTATACATGAACAAAAACATATACATACGTCATCAACTCATCCTCTGAGGCCCACCACAGCTTATCAGTAACTTCACAGATGTTAGTTGTTTCCCTGCAGAACAATCAATTTGTCTTAGCACAGCACATTCCTTTCCATATATAGATATGTACAGGATTCCCATTTTCCCCTGCGGGCCTCCTAGTCCTCCTGTACAAACACTAAGTCTTATTTTCCCCTATCAATCCCCCCTTTGGGCCTGCATAGGCCCACTATAAGAACAGCCGAACAGTCTTCTGAAGGACAGTTAAGCAGACATTATTAGCTGGAGGTCGGTGGTGGTGTGCTCAGGTACATCAGCCACTGTGGAAACAGGTGTATAAGAGTACATAAAAGTGGTGGCACTCTGCAGGGCCTTCTGACAACAGCCAAGGACAAATGAAAATATACAACAAAAAAGAACAAGAATTATAAAACCGCTCAATAGGGCAATAATCAGTCCTTTGAGACCACCCCCCAACCCGCCAAACCATTTTACAACATCACCCCATATGTTACCGAAAGCAATACTGCCCTTGAAATCGGCCATATTCAAATCAGATAAGGTCTTAATCTTTTTCATGGCATCTAACACAAACCTCGTGTTGTTTGCTATAACATTACAACAATTAGTTTCATTTAAAAAGGTAGAAGCCCCACCCTCAGCTGCTAGTAAGAGATCTAAAGCTCTACGATTTTGTAAAGTCATTTGAGTATTCTGTTCCAGGGATTCGGCAAGTTTAGAAATGGATTCTGTTACTGACCTCATTTGTATATGTAACAAGCATTGTAATCTTCGAATTTCCATACCTAATTCAGCGGTGATAGCGGGGCTTTGGAAAACTGGGATCCAAGAAGTATAGCTGAGGGCATCCAAGCGAACTTTGGTCAAAGGATAAGTAGTAGTAATATATTGATAAGAAGCTTGAATAGCCTCATTTTCAGGATTATCAGGTGACCAAGGATTTGCATTCCTTTTCTTTCTTTTACCATGGGTCACATTCAAAGGTATTAGACCTGAATAAGGAATTATTTTAACTAACGCACAAGGTAGCAAAGACACGTTAATTTGTTGATAAATCATCTCCTCACACAACCAATAACGACCCACCACAGCGAAGAGGTCTGTGCCAGTGGTCCATATGCGACTCATTATGCCCATCAAACCACTTCACAAAAGGACTTCCCACAGTGGAGGAGATGAGGTTCTTTCTTAAACTGGACATTGGTAGATAGCATGAAGTGTATGGGGATTCATTTTGGGACCCCTGCGTCACTACAGCTGAACCATCGTGGTAAATGGGACCAACTCCCACCTACCAGCGGAAGTCAGATCCATTAAACACTACCGGGCTCTTTGTAATATTTCTCCAATTATTTTTCATATTGGAGGGGTCTATATTACTGGATTAATTATACCAATTTATAATGACTGAATTATTAATAAAATGAAAAGACCCATTAAAAACATTATAGGACAGGTTACACCTGTGTGAAAAAGCAATGGATGCATTTGTTATCAAACTTAGATCAAATATATTTGGGTCAGCATATACACGCAAAGAATCACGTATCATACTCATCATATACCACGTCTGGGAACAATTGAAAGATTCATAACAACTGGCAGAAAAATTATTATTCCTATTCGTCTCTCCGGGCCAGTCCAGAACATTTGGGTGGTCAATCCGCTCCAGCAGCTGAAGACTGAAATCTGAAAGTTTTCCTGGCAGTATACCCAGCTCCCCCTGGTGTCAGCTAATCAGTCTTTCAGTCCTCAGCAGCTGAACAGGATGTCGTTTGGCCCAGCTCCCCAGAGACAGTGAATAGTACAGTGGATGGTAGTTAGATAAGTTGGTAAAGAACGAAATTAAAGAGAACAGAAGAGGCAGGGGAGAAGAACCTTGCTTCCTATCAGTCCTTTAAAAAAAAAAAAAGAGGACAAAGGAGAACGAACAAGAAAAGAAAATTACTTGATCTCCTTTACAAAGTGCGATCTGGCTTAAGTCCGAGGACCACACTGTAAGCTGCAGCAAGTGCGATTCGGGGAAGCTCCCCTTATTCTGCTGACAGCGCTGCTCTGTCTTCTGGGGGTAGAGCCTGCCTCTTCAAGAAGCGGGGGATCGGAGGAGGTATAAGCAGGTCTGGGAGCCCCAGATTCCTCTTCTTACCTCGGGTTATCGGCCCTTCCCCGACTTACCGCTAGCAGCGGCAGAGCGGTGAAGGGGAGCGGTGAGAATTCCATCGGTCAGTGCCGGTAAGTCCCCTTAATGTTCCGGTTCTCCTCGCAGTGCTTTTTGGCTGTTCGGGTGAGTTTGGGGTTTTTTTTCATCGGCACGGTAGTTCAGGGCTTGATCTTGGTTTAGCGGCTCAGGCAGCACGTGTTTGTTGGGTTCCCGTGGGGCCGTTTATTCTGAGGTCGAGGGGCTCAATTGCAGTGTACAGCTTCGGTTTTTGTTTTTTTGCGGTCTTTTAATGATCGGGCAGTTCAGGCAATGGAGGAGAAGACTCCTGAGGGGGTTTTGGCTCTGGCTCACAGCTCCGTGGAGAGAGCGGGAACGGTGGCCATTTTAACGGATCAGGCCGTTTCTCCCGCACTACACAGCAAGTCCCAGAAAAAGAAATCGAAGACAGTCAAGCAGGCTGAGCGGGTAGACCTGCAGCGGCAGCCGATGTCGGCGCTGCAGGAGTCCCTGGGCTCTTATTTCTCTCCGGAATTTATTTTATCTCTGCATAATGCGTTTCTTCTAAAGATTTCTCAATTTGTGATAAGGAAGCTTATCATAGCTCAGGAAGGAGCTATAGAAAAGATGAAGTGACTCTGAACAAGCAACCTGTCAGTTCTGGTAGAAATAAGAAAACAGAATTTTCCCATAAAAGACTACCAGTCCCAGAATGCACCAGGTTTCCAACAGCCATTAGAGGAGCTGAAGTGGGGAAACGTGTGTTCAATCAGGAGGGCTATGGGGTAATCCCTAAGCACTCATCTCAAAGGGCAGGGCCTGATTCAGCACAGCTGCGCTGTATTAGGGGGGGAGCACTCATCTAGGCAGAATAAAGGTAGAGTTTACTCTACAGAGAATTATCCTCATTATCCTGAGAATCAGCTTGAGCTTGATCATCAGTTTCATCTGAAGGATCATCAGAAGCAGAAGCCAAACCGGATGGACAGAGAAGGAAAGAAACCCTTTGGAAGAAGGAAGAGAAAAGCCTTTGAGAGGTCTAGAAGAGTCCAGAGCAGTACGTATACTGGGAGGCATTTCAAGGGCCAGTATACACCATTGGACTGGGGAAAGCCAGAGGAATGGTGCTGCAGAGCTAGGAAACTCCAGACGCTACCTGTGAGGGAGACGGCTGCACATGGAAGGGACCCTAAGACCTGTGTCAGAAGGTATGTGAAGAGAGATCCAGTGTCCAGGGATCTGGATTGGAAGGCTGGACATAAGAACTGGACTACATACTGGCCAGGCTATATAGAGAGGAACTCTAACAGCAATGGAAGCTCAGGTATGAACACTGATCTATGCCCTAGCTATAACCTTGAAAGACAGCAGGGAAACAAGTATTCTCCTGAAAGTGCTCCATTGAGAGATTCATCTGTGCCAATCCATGATATTGAACCCATGCTTGTTGAAGAATGGGAATGATTGCAGGTGAAGAATGTGTTTATATGGACTGCTCTCTGTCCAAACTCCTTTGGTGATTTTCTGTTATAAAGTACAGCAACCATCACAAAGAAATACAAACTTGTTCTTTAATCTACTCAGAAAAGCTCCTGTGTAGGATTTCTGGCCACGCTGTAGAAAGCAAGCCAGCTAAGGGGTTTCAGCTGGATAACTACTAGCAATTGAGCCTTACCTAATTGCTTGTGAGCTAGGAGAGAATCACTTCTGAATCTATATGGGAAGATATCAGAAGTTAACCTGAAAAGAACAGTTTTTTTCTTTCTTTGTGGCTTTTCGTTTGTTGTTTGATATATGCTAAGAAAACATTAGCTAATGCCTGACAAGTTTAAAGGTTGTTTTCCTGATTTTGTTTTTTTCAAGTTTAACACTGAAGGCAAGTAACCTGATTTATGTGCTACCAAGCATATCTGTGTTGGGAGAAATAACCCCAATAATAAATACCTTATTGGCTTTAACACTTGAGCACAACTAAATTATTGTCAGCAGCTGTGTCTGGTGTGAATGAACTGCATTGCCCACAATCCCTTGCAAATCATATAGATATATGCACTTGCCAAGACTGTGAAAATTCTCACCCAGGCAGCCGTCTGACAAATGGCGTAGTTTTTCGGATTGCTTTTGCACAAAGGGGATTTACTTGCTGAGGATTACAACTTAAGTTCAAGTTTAAAGCTGGAAAAAAAGATTTTCCCTCAACTGCACTTTGGAGGAGAAGTGGATGTCCCAGGAGGAAAAGACCCTGTGCAGAGCTGGATTCATCACTAGCACAAGGTAATAAGTACCTGGGCATGTCTAGTGGTGGATGGGAGTAAGCACAGGGGTAATTGAAAAAAAAAAGTAGAAAAAAAAAAAAACCCTCTTTGGAAGGTGGTACACTTTGTTTCATTTCTTTGTTTCTTGCAGAGATCAAGATGGATCCAAAGGAACTACCTCAGTGGATGGCAGCCCAGTTTAGCAGGCAACAGGAGCTAGCACAGCAGCCTCAGGACGCTGCTATGAAAGCCTTAATGGACCAGCAGAGGCCAGTGCTTGATCTGGTGCAAGCCCTAGTTCAGCTGCAGAACCAAAGTGGAACAGATGCAAGACCAGCAGTAAATACTGGTACACCACATGTGGACAGTGTGGGACTCAATCAAGGGATTGGGGCATTTAGTTTTGGGAAGCTAACTCCAGATGATAATGTTGATGATTTTCTAGAGTCTTTTGAAAGAGTGGCACAAGCATTAGCATGGCCAGAGACCCAGTGGGCAGTAAGGCTGGCAGCCTCATTAACTGGAGAGGCGCTTGCAGCTTACAGAGCAATGCCAGCAGCCCAGGCTTTGAATTATAAGGATGTAAAGGCTGCTATTAGAGATCGCCTAGGGTTGTCTATTTCAGAGTATAGGCGAATGTTTAGAGCTGTTACATTGAGAGTGGGTGAAACACCCAGGGCTCTGAGTCAGAGAATCAGAGGTTTAGCTGTAAAATGGTTGGAGCCTGAGCAAAAGACGGTAGAAATGTTATTAGACATTATAATGCTTGAACAATTTATGTCTGGGGTGCCTAAAGATTTGCACACTTTCCTTATACAGCAAAATTGCCAAAATCTTGGAGAGGCAACCATGCTAGCAGAGAGATTCTTGGAAGCCACGCAGGCTTGCCATAGAATGGGTGGCCCTCTGAAGATTGGTGCTGAGGCAAGATGTGCTGTATCAGAAAAGAAAATAATTAAAAATGTTTCTGAAAATGAATGTACTATATCAAACCAGATGACACAGTGGAATAGAAAGAAATGTTTCAAGTGTGGAAAATGGGGACATTTAAAAAAAGGATGTCAGACACACACTAGCTTAGTGGGCGTGGATTTAAAACAGCCCAAAGAAGGATTTCTTTTGATGGTTGATGTGCAAGGAATTACCACAAATGCTTTGTTAGACTCTGGGGCAGACCAGAGTATGATGTCAAAAAGGCTTTGGAAGAGGATAGAGGCCCAAGAAGGATTTGTGCCTAGAAACCCTGAAAGCCAAGTTCACATCAGATGCATTCATGGTGCTGCAACATCATATCCCACCTATAGGCTAAAGGTTAAGTGCCTGGGGGAACAAGAGGAAGTCCTGTTAGCAGTGGTGCCTAGGCTACCCTTTGATTTGGTTCTAGGAAGAGACTGGCCCCGATTTAAGCAGGTTCTAGTGGAAGGACTAGGAAAGAAGGAGGGAGAAGGATTAATGGTAATAGCTCCCGGGCCTTTATTTGGAAGTCCTCAGACCCCAGCTAAAAAGATGGTTAAGCGTCCAGAAGACCAAGCTACCCCAAAGCAGACATTCGTCCTAAAGTACCATAGGGTCACAGAGAAGGCCCAAGCTCCTAAGCGGACAACCCCTCAAGCTGCTGGGTTTGACCTGTGCAGCATAGAAAATGTGACTTGTGATAAGGAAGCTTATCATAGCGCAGGAAGGAGCTATAGAAAAGGTGAAGTGACTCTGAACAAGCAACCTGTCAGTTCTGGTAGAAATAAGAAAACAGAATTTTCCCATAAAAGACTACCAGTCCCAGAATGCACCAGGTTTCCAACAGCCATTAGAGGAGCTGAAGTGGGGAAACGTGTGTTCAATCAGGAGGGCTATGAGGTAATCCCTAAGCACTCATCTCAAAGGGCAGGGCCTGATTCAGCACAGCTGCGCTGTGTTGGGGAGGAGCACTCATCTAAGCAGAATAAGAGTAGAGTTTATTCTACAGATGACCATCTTCATGATCACCTTGGATATCCAGAGAATTGTCCTCAGTATCCTGAGAATCAGCTTGAGTTTGATCATCAGTTTCATCTGAAGGATCATCAGAAGCAGAAGCCAAACCGGACGGACAGAGAGGGAAAGAGACCCTTTGGAAGAAGGAAGAGAAAAGCCTTTGAGAGGTCTAGAAGAGTCCAAAGCAGTACGTATACTGGGAGGTATTCCAAGGGCCAGCATACACCATTGGACTGGGGAAAGCCAGAGGAATGGTGCTGCAGAGCTAGGAATCACCAGAGGCTACCTGTGAGGGAGACGGCTGCACGTGGAAGGGACCCTAAGACCTGTGCCAGAAGGTATGTGAAGAGAGATCCAGTGTCCAGGGATCTGGATTGGAAGGCTGGACATAACTGGACTACATACTGGCCAGGCTATATAGAGAGGAACTCTAGCAGCAATGGAAGCTCAGGTATGAACACTGATCTATGCCCTAGCTATAACCTTGAAAGACAGCAGGGAAACAAGTATTCTCCTGAAAATGCTCCATTGAGAGATTCATCTGTGCCAATCCATGATATTGAACCCATGCTTGTTGAACAAGGGGGCATAATAGCAGATGAGGATCCTGTTTATATGGACTGCTCTCTATCTAAACTCCGTTGGTAACTTTCTGTTATAAAGTACAGCAACCATCACAAAGAAATACAAATTTGTTTTTTAATCTACTCAGAAAAGCTCCTGAAGCAGGATTTCACCCACACAGTGGAAGGCAAGCCAGCTGAGGGGTTTCAGCTGGTAACTGCTAGCAATTAAGCCTTACTTAATTGCTTGTGAGCTAGGAGAGAATCACTTCTGTATCTATGTGGGAAGTAATCAGAAGTTAACCTGAAAAGAACAGTTTGTTTCTTGCTTTGTGGCTTTTCATTTGTTGTTTTCCTGATTTTAACTTTGTTTTTCCAAGTTAACACTGAAAGCAAGTAACCTAATATATGTGCTACCAAGCATATCTGTGTTGGGAGAAATAACCCCATAAATAAATATCTTATTGGCTTTACCCAAGAGCACAACTAAATTATTGTCAGCAGCTGTGTCTGGTGTGAATGAACTACATTGCCCACAATACCTTGCAAATCATATAGAAATATGCACTTGCCAAGAGTGTGAAGATTCTCACCCAGGCAGCTGTCTGACAGACTGTACCTAGCCAAGGGAGAGCCCTGGTTGACACCGGTCTCCAAGTGGAAATACCTATTGGATGCTATGGGAGAGTAGCCCCAAGGTCCGGATTAGCCCTTAAATATTTCATCAATGTGGGTGTGGGAGTAATTGATCCCGATTACAGGGGCAATATTAAAGTTCTGCTATTTAATTTTGGACAGAATGATTATCACGTGAAGACAGGAGACAGAATTGCCCAATTGATCTGTGAGAGGCTGGGTTTTCCACTTGTGGAGGAGGTCACATCCCTGGAAAATTCTGAGCGTGGAACCAAAGGCTTTGGTTCTACTGACGTCAAAGGGGTTAAAAGCCTAGCTGCCACCTGTGCCCGAGAGAGGGAGGTGAATGAAGAGGAAGATTTGGGACCCCAGGTATCTGATTGTAAAGAAAAATCAGAGCCCCAAATAGGTGAGGACCTGACAGTGGTACAACAGGAAGAAATTAGGAAATTGCTTAAAGAATTCCCAGATGTGTTGACACCCATACCTGGGGAGACACATTTGGTTGCCCATGAAATAATAACTCCACCTGGGAAATTAGTTCGTCAAAGGCCATACCGCTTGCCTGAAGCCAAGAGACAGGAAGTAGTGGCACAAGTCCAGGAGATGTTGGACATGGGAGTAATAGAGGAGTCAAAGAGTCCCTGGAATAGCCCCATAGTCCTGGTGCCGAAGCCTGATGGATCTTTAAGATTTTGTATTGACTTCCGGCAGGTAAACGCCATATCAGTTTTTGATGCATATCCAATGCCAAGAATTGAAGAGCTGTTGGACCAGCTGGGACAGGCTCAATACTTAACCACCCTTGATATGGCAAAAGGATATTGGCAAATCCCTCTCACCAGGGAGTCGAAGCCGAAGACTGCGTTCAGCACCCCCGTTGGCCTTTTCCAGTTCAAGAGGATGCCTTTCGGACTGCATGGAGCAGCGGCTACCTGCCAAAGGTTAGTGGATCAGGTACTTCGACCCCACCAAAATTATGCTTTTGCATATATGGATGATGTCATAATCCATAGTAACACCTGGGCGGAGCATCTGAAGAGGATCAGGGCAGTCTTGTGCTCCATGAAGCAAGCGGGAATCACTTTAAACCCGAAGAAGTGTGCCTTTGCAAATAGGGAGGTAAAATTCCTGGGCCACCTAGTGGGAAGAGGAAAAATTAAACCTCTAATGAGTAAAGTAGATAGCATCAGGAATTTTCCTCCTCCAACAACAAAGAAACAACTAAGAAGTTTCTTAGGACTTATTGGATACTACCGCAGGTTTATACCGCAATTCGCAGAGAAAAGTGCAATTTTCACGGATATGCTGCGGAAGAATTGTCCAAACCAGCTAAAGTGGACACCTGAAGCTGAAAAAGCGTTTTCAGTCTTAAAAGGAAAATTGTGTACAGGACCGGTACTGAAAGGGGTGGACTTCAAGAAACCCTTTCTGGTTCAAACAGATGCATCGGATGTAGGGCTAGGAGCGGTTCTATCCCAGTGTCATGAAGGGGAGGAGCATCCTGTGATGTACCTGAGCAGGAAGTTGTCACCAGCTGAACAAAAGTATTCCACAATAGAAAAAGAATGTTTAGCTATTAAGTGGTCAGTGGAGGCGTTAAGGTTTTACCTTACAGGGAGAAAGTTCCAGTTGGTCACAGACCATGCCCCACTTAAGTTGTTGCAGCAAATGAAGAACCACAATGCCAGGTTGACACGCTGGTACATGGCCTTACAGGCATTTGATATTCAAGTTGAACATCGTGCTGGGAAGTTACACAAGAATGCGGATGCCCTTTCCCGTATTATGGACTGTAGAGAAGAAGTTTCACCAGTGACACCAGTCCGTAATAACTTAAGCAGGGGGGTATGTGATAAGGAAGCTTATCATAGCTCAGGAAGGAGCTATAGAAAAGGTGAAGTGACTCTGAACAAGCAACCTGTCAGTTCTGGTAGAAATAAGAAAACAGAATTTTCCCATAAAAGACTACCAGTCCCAGAATGCACCAGGTTTCCAACAGCCATTAGAGGAGCTGAAGTGGGGAAACGTGTGTTCAATCAGGAGGGCTATGAGGTAATCCCTAAGCACTCATCTCAAAGGGCAGGGCCTGATTCAGCACAGCTGCGCTGTTTTAGGGGGGAGCACTCATCTAGGCAGAATAAAGGTAGAGTTTATTCTACAGAGAATTATCCTCATTATCCTGAGAATCAGCTTGAGCTTGATCATCAGTTTCATCTGAAGGATCATCAGAAGCAGAAGCCAAACCGGACGGACAGAGAAGGAAAGAAACCCTTTGGAAGAAGGAAGAGAAAAGCCTTTGAGAGTTCTATAAGAGTCCAGAGCAGTACGTATACTGGGAGGCATTTCAAGGGCCAGCATACACCATTGGACTGGGGAAAGCCAGAGGAATGGTGCTGCAGAGCTAGGAAACTCCAGACGCTACCTGTGAGGGAGACGGCTGCACGTGGAAGGGACCCTAAGACCTGTGTCAGAAGGTATGTGAAGAGAGATCCAGTGTCCAGGGATCTGGATTGGAAGGCTGGACATAAGAACTGGACTACATACTGGCCAGGCTATATAGAGAGGAACTCTAACAGCAATGGAAGCTCAGGTATGAACACTGATCTATGCCCTAGCTATAACGTTGAAAGACAGCAGGGAAACAAGTATTCTCCTGAAAGTGCTCCATTGAGAGATTCATCTGTGCCAAACCATGATATTGAACCCATGCTTGTTGAAGAAGGGGGAATGATTGCAGATGAAGAATGTGTTTATATGGACTGCTCTCTGTCCAAACTCCTTTGGTGATTTTCTGTTATAAAGTACAGCAACCATCACAAAGAAATACAAACTTGTTCTTTAATCTACTCAGAAAAACTCCTGTGTAGGATTTCTGGCCACGCTGTAGAAATCAAGCCAGCTAAGGAGTTTCAGCTGGATAACTACTAGCAATTGAGCCTTACCTAATTGCTTGTGAGCTAGGAGAGAATCACTTCTGAATCTATGTGGGAAGATATCAGAAGTTAACCTGAAAAGAACAGTTTTTTTCTTTCTTTGTGGCTTTTCGTTTGTTTGATATATGCTAAGAAAACATTAGCTAATGCCTGACAAGTTTAAAGGTTGTTTTCCTGATTTTGTTTTTTTCAAGTTTAACACTGAAGGCAAGTAACCTGATTTATGTGCTACCAAGCATATCTGTGTTGGGAGAAATAACCCCAATAATAAATACCTTATTGGCTTTAATACTTGAGCACAACTAAATTATTGTCAGCAGCTGTGTCTGGTGTGAATGAACTGCATTGCCCACAATCCCTTGCAAATCATATAGATATATGCACTTGCCAAGACTGTCAAAATTCTCACCCAGGCAGCCGTCTGACAAATTGTCTCACATTCCTAGCTCTGATGGCCTGTTTGGAGCCCAGATTGCCGGTCCTTCAGCTGAGGACCTGGGGGAGGCTAGTTCCTTGTTCCTGAAGAGTAAGGACAGGAGCGTGGAAGCTAGGGAGCCCCCTACTTCTCCTTCTCAAGGGGCTGAAGAGGGGGAGATTATCTCGGAGGCAGGGCTGGAAGCCTGGCCAAGTGAATTGGAGGAAGGTGAACTGGGACCGGGAGAGGATCCCAATGTCTTTAGAATGTTCCGCAAAGAAGAGCTGGGAGCATTGATTTCTCAGTCGCTGACGGCTCTGAGTATAGTCCGTCGGTTCAACAGGAGCCCCTAGAGGATCCCTTATTGCAGGGGTTTAGATCTGAGCAGAGGTGTTTCCCGGTACATAGAGTTATCAAACAGATGAGAGAGTCTGAATGGGAGTTCCCAGAGGCTTCTCTGCGAGGGGGTCGCTCGATTGCTCGGCTGTACCCGGTGCCTCAGGACGAAAGGGACCTTTTGCGCATGCCTAAGGTGGACGCGTTGGTTTCGGCGGTCACTAAGAAAACCTCCATTCCCGTTGAAGGGGGGTACAGCCCTCAAAGACTTGCAGGATCGTAGATTGGAGGTGCTTCTAAAGCAAGCTTTTGATTCCATTGCATTAGCTCTACGAGTTTCTATTTGTGGTTCTTATGTTTCCCGGGCCTCTATCCGCTGGCTGCAAGGGGAGCAGTCTTCGGAGAGAGTAGAGGAAGCCGCAGCGGATGTGGCTAAGCTGGAGTCGGCTGCTGCCTATCAAGCGGATGCTTTTTATGATTTGGTTCGCATTTCTGCGAAGGCTATGGCTTCAGTTATTGCCGCCAGGCGTTTCCTATGGCTTAGGAATTGGGCTGCAGATGCGTCCTCTAAGGCGCGTCTCAGTAGGCTTCCATACAAGGGCAAGTTGTTGTTTGGAGAGGCTTTAGAGAAAATTGTTAAAGATTTGGGAGACTCCAAAGGCGGTCAGCTACCGGAGGATCGTCCGAGAGCGGCAAAGCCAGGCACCCTGCTACGGGGTCACGGTCGAGACTTTCGTAGGTTTCGGGGAGCGCGTTTCGCTCCTTATCAGCGGGGATGCTTTGTGGCTAGGGGGCAGTCTTTTCGAGGGGCTAGAGGTTTCAACCGAGGCTACTTTAATGCTCAGCAGTCCTCAGCTAAAAAGTCCCAATGAAGCGAGGCCGGTCCAGGTGGGGATTCCAGTGGGCAGTCGGTTACAACAGTTTCTCTCCACCTGGGCCAGCATAACCATGGACCGTTGGGTTCTGGAGATTATCAGGGACGGCTATGCTTTGGAATTCGCTCAGCCGGTCCCAGAAGCTTTTGTTCTATCCCCGTGCGGTCCGCAGGCAAAGAAGGAAGCCGTCAAGGAGACTGCAACGCTTGTTGCTTCTTCAGGCTGTAGTACCGGTTCCTGCAGACCAGTGCGGCTTAGGTCGATACTCGATTTATTTTGTGGTGCCCAAAAAAGAAGGTTCTTTTCGACCTATCCTGGATCTCAAACACGTGAATCGTTGTTTGCGAGTGCCCCATTTTCGGATGGAAACGTTACGGTCGGTGATACGGTCGGTTCGACAGGGCGAAGTTCTAGCGTCCATCGATCTCACCGAGGCTTACTTGCATATTCCAATCAGGCTCGAACATCAGACGTTTCGCGGTGCCCATGGGACATTTTCAATTTCGGGCATTACCTTTTGGGCTAGCTACAGCGCCTTGAACTTTTACCAAGGTGATGGTAGTAGTGGCCGCAGCGCTACGGAAAGAGGGGATTCAGGTTCATCCCTACCTGGACGATTGGTTAATTCGAGCGCCATCTCGGGAAGAATCGGTGACGGCCACAGCACGAGTAGTGCAGTTCCTCGAGCAGTTAGGTTGGATCATCAACTATGCGAAAAGCCATTTGGAGCCAGTCCGACAGTTGACTTACCTAGGGGCGTCGTTCGACATAGAGGTAGGCTCCGGTTTTCTTCCAGATGACAGAGTGCGGAAGATTCTGCGGCAGGTGTCGGCGTTTCTGCGAGTGAGGGCTCCGACCGCTTGGTGGTATCTGCAGCTGTTGGGCTCGATGGCGGCAGCCTTAGATCTGGTTCCCTGGGCCCAAGCTCGGATGCGGCCGCTTCAGAGAGCGTTGTTGTCCCATTGGTCTCCTCAGGATCACCCTCTCCTGCAGGCTGGTCTGTCCGGAGGAGGTGCGTCTCAGTTTGCAGTGGTGGTTGGTGCCGGCCCATCTGCGAGCGGGAGTCCCGCTAGAGATGCCCGACTGGGTGTTGCTCACGACGGACGCCAGCCTCTGCGGTTGGGGGGCTCATTGCTTGGATCGAGTGACGCAAGGAACTTGGACTGTGGAGGAGAGGCGCTGGTCGATCAATCGGTTGGAGCTCAGAGCGGTTCGTCTGGCGTTACTGGAGTTTGTAGCAGTGCTCGGGGGGAAAGCCATTCAAGTTTTTTCAGACAATCAGGTGACAGTGTCTTACATAAACAAACAAGGCGGCACGGGCAGTGCAGTGTTGCTAGAGGAAAGTCAGCAGTTGTTTCTCTGGGCGGAGGACCATCTCTTAGTGATATCGGCGGCGCACGTGGCAGGAAAGGACAACATTCAGGCCGATTATCTCGGTCGTCATCGTCTGGATCCGGGAAAGTGGGAGCTGGACGAGGCGGTGTTTCGAGAGATTTCGCTGCGGTGGGGGCAGCCCATCTTAGATCTTATGGCGACCCAAGCCAATGTGAAAGCAGCGCGGTTATGCAGCAGGCGCAGAGAACACATGTCCGAGGGACTGGATGGTCTTGTTCAACCTTGACCACGGGATCATCTTCTCTATGTCTTTCCTCCATGGCCGCTATTGGGGAGAGTCATTCAGAGAGTGGCGTCTCACAGAGGTCCGGTGATTCTGGTGGCTCCGGATTGGCCCAGGTGTCCTTGGTACGCCGATCTAATGCGACTTCTCGTAGTTCCGCCCTGGAGGCTTCCCATTCGCTACGATCTCTTGAGGCAAGGGCCGGTGCTCATGCCGCAGATGGGTCGATTCTGTCTTACGGCCTGGCTCTTGAACGGGAAAGGTTGCGACGCAGGGGTTACTCGAGCTCAGTAATAGCGACTATGTTACAGTCCAGAAAGAGGTCGACTTCGTTGGCATACATTAGAGTGTGGAGAGTGAAGCGTGGTGCGGCGAGCATCGGGTAAAGCCCTGGGGGGCGCTGCTTTCAGATATTTTAGGTTTTCTTCAGGACGGTTTGGATAAAGGTTTGGCTCTCAGAACGCTGAGAGTTCACTTGGCGGCCCTGACCTGCTACAGAGGTAGAGTGCAGGGGAGGCAGCTATCTTCACATCCAGATGTTGTTCGCTTTCTGAGAGCCGTTAAGAATATTCGGCCTCCAGTGGACCAGTTGTTCCTCCTTGGGATTTGAACTTGGTGTTGCAAGCGTTAACGGAGCCTCCGTTTGTGGGTCGCTCGTCGGAGCATCTGCAAGAGTTGTCTTGGAAAACTGCTTTTTTGGTGGCTTTGTGTTCAGCTAGGCGAATTTCGGATCTGCAAGCTCTTTCGTGCAAGGAGCCATACCTACATTTCTCAGCAGAAAAAGTGGTGTTGCGGCCATTACCATCGTTTCTTCCCAAGGTTGTCTCTCCTTTCCACGTCAATCAGGTCGTTTCCCTTCCCACATTTCGAACTTTGGGGAGCAGTGATTTAGATCGGTCGCTTAAACGGCTGGATTTGGGCCGTGTGTTGCGTAGGTACCTTAAGGTAACGGAGTTGTTTCGTCAGTTCGACAGGTTATTTGTGCTTTTCGGAGGGGCCGCAAAAGGTAAGGCGGCCACTAAAGCGTCTATCGCTCGCTGGTTGAAACATGCGATTCGCGCTGCGTATGAAGCAAAGGGCAAACCGGTTCCGTTGGGGCTTCGGGCTCATTCTACTCGAGGTCAGTCAACCTCTTGGGCGGAGTATGCATTGGTTCCGCCGGTGGACATTTGTCGGGCAGCTACGTGGTCGTCTTTGCATATGTTTGCAAGGCATTATCGGTTGGACGTGCAAGCTAGGGAGGACGCCAGGGTTGGCGCTGCGGCGCTTGTGGCAGGTCTCACAGGACCCTCCCGTCTTTAGGTACTGCTTTGGTACTTCCCAAATGTTCTGGACTGGCCCGGAGAGACGAATAGGAACAAGAAATTAGACCTTACCTGCTAATTGTCTTTCCTTGAGTTCTCTCCGGGCAAGTCCAGGACCCACCCTAATCGTCTGCGAAATTTACAGCGGTAAGCGTGTTCGGTAGGTTGGCCATAGCGTTCCAGTTTTTCGATGAAGGGGGATGCTGGAGTTCCTTTAAGTAGCATATAAACTGTCAGAAAGGAAAGGGAAAAAAAAAACAACAATAAGATTAATATTGAACGCTTCAGCACCTCTGCGGTGCATATGGCTGTCTGGAATGGTTTTGTTCTTTTTCAGGCACGCCTGGTTTGTTCTCTGTACACAGTAGTCTATTTAGCTAGTTTTTGTTTTTCCGTGTTGTAATAGTTGGAGTGTTTTCTGCTTTGTTACCATAAGACTGATTGGCTGACACCAGGGGGAGCTGGGTATACTGCCAGGAAAACTTTCAGATTTCAGTCCTCAGCTGCTGGAGCGGATTGATCACCCAAATGTTCTGGACTGGCCCGGAGAGAACTCAAGGAAAGACAATTAGCAGGTAAGGTCTAATTTCTTGTTATCTACACAAGCAAGTTGTCCCGTATATTCATTTAAGGGAACCTTTGAAACGTGCACCGGAGCATATGCTACACCCTTTGGTAAAGGAGTACAAATAATGCAGTCAGTTAAGTTCATCAGACTAACAATCTCCAAAACAGAGGATTTCCACAAATTCGGAGAGAGGAGTTCTCGCTTAGTCCGGCGAGAACTTTTGAGAGATACCTGAATCCAAGTTGCATTGTTCTCTGTCCGATGTGCCTGCGTCCAAGGTCCTTCTTTTGTAAAATAATATATAGTCAGCACAATGACAACCAAGATCAATAACAAGCAGAACAGAACCAGCCAGGCAGACCTCATGGCTGGGGCGAGTTGGGCATCTTCCAGGAATCCTCCGGTGCACTCTTGATGCGTGAGGTGTGTACCCAGGTCGGATGCTTATCAGTTAGCACGGCTGTGCGAGTAACTGCAATAATCTCCAGATCTCCAAACGGCGGGTCCCACTGGCCCTTCTTATGAAACAGCTTTACCAGCACATGGTCTCCCGGGCGGAACGGGTGCGTCGGTTCTGCAGAAGGAAAAGGGAAAGCATTATACACTTGTTCAGACACCGTGCACAAATATTTAGCTAACTGTGTGGCATATTCTTCCTGCGCTAGCAGCATGTCATCCGCCATTATCGCCGTTCCCTCGAGCCATTTCCAGGGTAAGGGTAAGGGTCGTCCCATCAGAATTTCAAAAGGAGAGAATCCAGATGCCCCAGGGGTTAGCCTCATTTCTGCTAATACAGCTGGCAGATACACTGGCCACCTTCCTCGGGCGTGTTGTGTAGCCTTTTATAATTTTTCTTTAATTGTTCGATTCATTCGTTCTACTATCCCTGATGACTGTGGGTGATTTGGGACATGAAATTTCCAATCAATGGCAAACATCTGAGTAATCTGTTGTAACACCTTAGAGGTGAACGCTGGTCCCTGATCAGAATCTATAGAAAGGGGACACCCAAAGCAGGGAATAACTTCCTTACTGAGAACTTTTGCTACTGTTCTAGCATCTTCCCTAGTCGTGGGAAAAGCCTCTGGCCACTTGGAAAACCTATCAACAATGACCAACAAATACTTATAACCCCCTATCGATCGTGGCATACATGTGAAATCTACTTGTAAGGCCTGGAATGGGCCTTGGGGTGAGGGTAAATCTTGCAATTGTCCTATTGCTTTTCCCTGCTGAACATTATTCCTAGCACATACTAAGCATTGACTCAGTTGTGATTCCACTAAATGAGGCAAATCTCTGCAAACAAATATTTCTTGTAACTCCTTAAGAACCGTCTTCCTGTTTTTATGCCCTATCCCATGTACTTGACCAATTAAGAGAGGGGCTGCTGCTCTCGGTAGCCCTCTTATTGCCCCCCCCCCTTTTTCCTGCCAAATCTGTGCTGAATTTAAACTCATATTATGCTGTTCCCAATACATAATATCCTCGGGATCTGCAGCAGCCTGCAAGTGGTGCAGGGGGAAAGAATGCTCAAGAGGGGAAACATAATATTCAGACAGTATAAGAACATAAGATATGCCATACTGGGTCAGACCAAGGTCCATCAAGCCCAGTATCCTCTTTCCAACAGTGGCCAATCTAGGTCATACGTACCTAGCAGTTTCCCCAAAAGATACAGGTTCTGCAATGCTTGTACTGGGTCAAGCATTGATATCCTGGGTCCCTTCTTAATAATGGTTTATGGACCTTTCCTCCAGGAACTTCTCCAAACCTTTTTAAACCCAGCTACACTAACAGCCTTTACTACATCCTCCGTAACAAATTCCAGAGTTTGATTACACGTTGAGTGAAAAAATATTTTCTTTTATTAGTCTTAAATAGTTTACCCTGTAGCTTCATTGCATGTCCCCTAGTCTTTCTATATTCTGATAACGTAAACAATCGATCTACGTTTACCCGTTCCACTCCGTTCATTAATTTATAGACTTCTATCATATCTCCCCTCAGCCATTTCTTTTCCAGGTTAAAGAGCCCTAACCTTTTTAGCCTTTCTTCATAGGAGTATACTTCCATCCCCTTTACCATTTTGGTGGCTCTTCTCTGAACCTTTTCTAATAACGCTATATCCTTTTTAAGATATGGCGACCAGAATTGCACACAACATTCAGGGTGCGGTCTCACCATGGAACGATATAGAGGCATTATAATATCTTTTGTTTTATTTTCCATTCCTTTCCTTATGATACCTAGCATTCTATTTGCTCTCTTGGCTGCCGCTGCACACTGGGCCGAGGGTTTTAACATGCTATCTACAATGACGCCTAAATCTTTTTCCTGAGTGGTGGTTCCTAATGTGGAACCTTGCATCGTGTAACCATAGTTTGGGTTGTTCTTCCCTAGGTACATAACTTTGCACTTGTCCACATTAAATTTCATCTGCCATTTTTTTTAAACTTATATTTATTAAGACTTTTTATTCACTGACAATACATTATCAGATAAAAAAGGAACAATGAAATAAATATATCATCAATAACTGTTATACAGTAAATCAACACAGGTACATTAGCCCACATCTCGGGGATAAACAACAAAGAAAAAAGAATTTAAAGTAAACAAAGCCAGGGAAACCATTCAAGGCAGCCCTGACTAACACCATTTAGCCTAACCGTTCACCCACCCACCACCAAAGAAAACAACCATAGATATATATAAAGGTAAAAGAACCTCAGTGTGTCTTTTCACTTTTTAAGATCAATCTATCTAAGGGGTATCTTTACTAAACCGTCTTAAAGTGCGCTCTGCGACATTATCACGCGATAAGGTCCCTTATCGCACGATAATGTCGTATCTTGCGGCACACAGGTACCTTATCGCGCGATAATGTGCGCCGCGGCGAAAACGAGCGATGAAGGCGGGCAAAGGCTCCCCAGGGGCGGAGAGAAGGGGTCAATGGGTGGAGAGTGGGAGGGGAGAGGCTCCCCGCACACTAACGCTGTGAAATCCGAGGCAAAAAAATATCGCCTGAGAAACCCTCACGTTACAGCCGATTTAAAGGGAAAAGAAACTATTTCCGTCTGCAATGTACAGCAAAACCAGGGAAACCTACAAAAAGTGATAAGTGTGATACATGTGCACGGAACAAAAGGGCAAAGAAACAGTGAAAATGACCTCAACAAAATGGAAAAAAAACCATAACCAAGCTGGCCAATAGTGATATCAATGGGCAACATCAAAAAATACTCCCAAAAAACCTCCAAAAAAAAAGAAAAGAATTTTGGAAGGGTCTACGTTCCGTCCCCATACAAGGTGAATGATCCCACAGTGAAATTGTCCAGAGCAGGGTTTCCGACCCCATTGGCCAGGTTTCCTATCTCCAGGGACTGTACTATATCTGTGGCCACAGTGTGATGCAGTGAACACAGCCAGTGTGTTCAGGAGCAGAAGGTCACCAGTTCAAGTCCCAGCTGGGGCTCCTGCCAACCCAGCCCCCATATTTTAATCACAACTAAACCGTGAAAGTACAGACAAACCTTTATTGCAGAGAACATAAGCATGGTTCAAACGCCTATATTTTACCCTACAGAGCACAGACACCAGAAACATGGACATTACCTAGAGCACATTCCCCCAAATGTAGCCCTGGAGGGCCACAAATCATTCAGGTTTGATGCTGTCTCCAATATAAGGCCATGTCAGCATGGTGGCGGAGGGGTACCGGTGGTGGAGGGGGCAGTATCTGCTGCCCACAGCACACCATGGCCTAGCCCTCTTCACGTGGGTGCCGTGAACTGCAATAGACAGGCCCTGTCTGACGAACAGCCATGGACTCCCCAGGGAATGCACTGTTTCTGTGCCAAGACAGTGGTGCAGTGCACACAGCCAGTGCCTTCAGGAGCAGAAGGTCACAGGTTCAAGTCCCAGCTGGGGCTCCTGCCATCCTAGTCCCCACTTTTTACCCACCACAAAAATGTGATAATACAGACAGAACCTTTAGTGCATATAACGTAAACATGCCCAAAACATCTACATTTTACCCTACAGAGCACAGACACCAGAAACATGCGCATTACCTAGAGCACAGTCCCCCAAATGGAGTCCTGGAGGGCAACAAATCATTCACGTATATGCTGTATCTAATAAAGATGTGTGTGCTTCATTTCCATGCGCCGCCTCCATGGTATGCAGATATATTCATTCATATTCATTAGGGACAGCAGGAAAACATGAACAGTGTTTGGGCCACCAGGACTGGCGTTGTGGACCTCTGCCCTAGAGCAGCGGACAACAGGAGCAGAAAGAACCGCACCCACAGGCTCCATTATCGAAAGCCCACGGAGAGGCAGGATATTGGGCCTTGCGTACATCTCACAATACTAGTACGTGCATACCTTACCAATGCCACCATAAACCTGGGAATATGGTACACATATATCAAAAGGTTGCTATGATTACTGGCAGATAGCAAATACTAAGTTAAGCACAATATGCTCATTGAGTTGTATCATACCAATATCTCTGATGTCTGTGGAGTGTGTTTCATGTCTGGTTTCTGACAGTGTTCACCACCCTGGGGAGTGACCACAACAGTATTGCATACCATAGCCATGCCTGCGCTGTGTGCAGGACTGGTGAGGTGGCCTGGACTGCAAAAGCTCTCTATAGTAGCACAATGCTGGCATAGGTTGTGATGCAGCGCCAGGCGCGGAGGCCATGGAGACCGATACTGACCCCCTGGTAGAGTCCAGTATGGCAGGGAAAAGAAGAAATTCCCACTCTCAGCATAGCCTTCAGGCAGCCAATCAGCTCACCTCAGAGGAGGAGAGAAGCGGAGCTATGGATTGGGCACGCCCTAGGAGGAGGCGGGCATCCCAGAGTAAGGGATCCTTCTTAAACAGAGAGAGGGAACACTCAAGAGAGAGGAGCAGAAGGACTAGAACGAATGGAGGAACAGGACCAAGCCAGAGGCTGTCACGAAGGAATGAAGGAGTAAGCACTGCTAGTGGATTGAGGAGAGAGTTTGCTTTAAATCCACAGGAGAGAAAGCAAGAGGTATTGGGAAGGCAGGAAGTTCCACAGACTGCAGAACCCTTTGACCTGGCTACAGAAGCTGTGCCCAGCTGCAACAGAAGGGAAGCTAATCCAACACGAGGAGAAAAGCACACGTTGTTGAAAAGCAGTTTTTATCTCTGGAGAGAAAAGCATGCTGGCAAGACAGTTCCTGAACAGTCTCATTTGAAGGTACCTGCTATTTTTAATCCTTCTGATAAGTGTTATATGCCAGGAAGAGAGACTCCTGTTTATAGTGGAGAGGATAGTTTCAGGGGATATAAAGGAAGTTTGTTTTACCCTGGAAACTCTCCATGCAAGCCAAGTTTTATTCAGCCAGTAATACCTGTTCTTAACAAACAAGCTGAGGAAAGAAATACAGCCCAGCTGTTTACAAAGAGACCAGGTTATCCTGATGTAGAAAGTCTTACTTTTGAAGCCTTCCTTAGAAATAGAGCTGCTGCAAACAAACGTGAGATTCCCCCATTCATTAACAGAGAGAAGTGGGGGAAGGGAATCTCTACCTCGGGCATAGACTGTCTGAATAGGGAAAGCCGTGTTTGCTCACCAGATGCAGATAATCAGCTGTTTAAACAAGGAGAAGCTTTACCGTTGAGTCCTGCTAGGAAACAAGCAGAACAACTCTTAAGTGACCTTAGACAACTCTTGAATGAAAGAGTCATTTCACAACAAGCTATTCTTCAAGCAGTGAATAATCCTGAAGGCAAGAGTATTCCCCAAGCCCAAGTTCCCATGATTGACATCAATCAACCGATGGATTGCTCTGTAGGATTAATAGAGAGAACCGACGAGACAAAAGCTTGAATGATTATACCTGACTTTTATTCTGGTTATGCTAATCCAGAATTGCTAAGAAAAAAAAGTACCTGACAAGAAGTATTGTTTAGTGCAATTGAAAGGAAAGCATATCCTAACATTGAATGTATGCTGGACTGTGATATAATTGCTAAAGAGAGCAAATACACTTCTTACCTGAGCACCTGTATATATTGCACGGAGAAAACACATGAAGCAATGTGTTTTTCCATATGAGAAGTTTTGTTGAAGCACAATATTGTAAGCCTCTGTTTGCATGATTCCTGATCTTTTCTGTTCCTGGCTCTCTCTCTCTCTCTCTCTCTCACGGAGCGGGGAAATAAAAATCCTTGAAGACAAATAAATTTTCTTGTCACCGTATATTCATTTGGCCCCCACAACTACACAAGGCCTATCCCTCCTTAGCTCACAAGGCTGGGGAGTGGGTGAAGGTTTGACAAGGTGTGGGAGTGTGTGTCTGTTCATCCAGTGTGTGGTGGTTGCAACACCTTACTCAGCCCACACTGTTTGCACTGTGTCCAGTGTTAGCGTGCCAATGTGCATAATGAGGAGCAAGGTACTGTGGGTATAGCTCGGACAGGGTGGCCTGGGCAGGATGCATGAGCACAGGGCAATGGCTGGAACATTGTAGTGGCCGGCCATCACCTGCACGGACAGGATGGCCCCTGCATGTCCTGCTGGGAGGTCACTCTCACCCTGACTGAGCAGTCACCATGGCATGGCTAGGTTCCCCATAGTGCTAATAGCATCTCTTTCAAGTGATATCTATGGGCTGCCTTTTTTGGGGCCCAATCACTAACCTATCTGCTTGGTGGGTGTGCTGACATCCCGGTTTTGGGTGCACACATTTCTTCCAGTAATGTGCACTATGGACTAGCTAGCAGACTGTTTGCAGTTAGTATGTGTGAGGCTGGAACACCTTGCAGGGTGCAGCGGCTGCAGATTCACTGTGCTCGCTGCTGGAGAATGTCAGATAGTGGTGGTGGGCAGCTGAACATTTCCAGGCCTCCTGTCTGTCTGCTATCACCGTATGGATGTGTACAGAAATGCATAGACTGCCCTGTATGTTGTCTGTCCCCCAGCTCAGTGGAGGTTGATGGTCCCCTCTACCAGCACCATTGCAATGATGTTGAATGTGGATCTGTTGGTGGGAGATCCTGAGCTCCAGAGGGCAGTTTGGGTGGTACTACAGAATCCGCCTATGGGTCCAAAGAGCCGGCCCGGCCCGGCCCGGCCCCTCCACCCTGGTGCCCCCCGCCCCCCCCCCCCCCGGACCCCCCGCCCGCTGCCCCCCGCCGCCGCCCCCTGGGTCACATAAATCATGTGGCCATGGCACCCACACAGGATATGCACTATTCTGGGTGCATCAAAGTGCTCAAGGGCTAAACTTGACTGAGAAATCAAAGATGGACACAGGTGTATTTGGCAGTGTAGCTGCAAGACCAACCCATCACACACTGGCACTGATGGGGACTTGCACCATAGCCTATCTCAGCTAAGCCACATGCTGTGGACATGGTGCTGGGTGGCCAACCTCACCCTCAGGGTGAGCACAGGACCCGCACAATGTGACCGTCACTACCTATCTGTGCCAGTAACACACATGCTCAGTACTCCCTACCAGGCTGAGGTGGTGTGGGGGTGCATACCCCATCCTGTGGTTATCTGTAGACTGTTGATTTGCATGTACAGTGCATCATGGATATGTGTGGTTTAACCCTATCCTGCCAACCACAGCAGACAGTTCGTGTGGTGGGCTGCAGTACAACTGTAGCCAGCCAGGAGTTTGTTAGAAATTATTTGTTATAAGTTAAATTGGTGCTGCCACCACCAACACCCTCAGTGCTGTAGCCTGAAGGTGCCTCCAAAGCGCCCTATAAGGTTCCCCAAAGGGAACATTATAAGGTGCCGTGTTGGACAGTGCACCTTATTATGTGTCCTCAGGAGTGCCGCATAGGGTGCATGATGTGGCACCTTAGGTTATGCCAATGGAAGGGTGTGTTTGCTGGCAGCAGAATTAAATACAAAAATCCAAATGCCTCACAAAGCACTGTTGATATTAAAGGGTAATGTCTCAGGCAGTCATATGCCAAGGCCGCAATGTTGCATTGAACCCATGACCCCTGTACCATCAGGCAATTTGTCAACCAATGTGCTACACCTACATCCCCTAGGTCTGTATGCCAGCACACATGCCTAGGATTAACACACAGTAATGTGCTACACCTACCTCCATCTTGTCATAATGTGCGGTACATAACCTATTGCATGAGTCCAACGTTTAGCCCAGAAGGCCCCCTCCCCCCCCCCTCATGGCATCCTGCACATCATTGCTGGCTTCACATTAAGATGGATTAATGAACATACCCCATAGGCACACACAACCCCATATCACCAGGATGAGTGACAGCCCACGTTGATGGGCTCTCAGGGCTCCTGGGGATAGGGAGAATGTATTCAACTGTCTAGGCACACAGAACCATATCACCAGGGTGACTGATAGCCCACTTTGATGGGCTCTCAGGACTCCTGGGCACTGTTCCCTCTAAGCTGTGCACGTGTGCGCGCGCACACACCTTGCCAAGCGAGCGCACATACTTTACAACAGAGCGCACAAAAGTTACGGTTCTGATTCTGATAGAAAACAACACAGACGTCTTACAATTTGAAAGTTGTTGTGTATTTACGGGTTTCACAAGTTCTACAATATTTTCTAGTGCAATCAATGTGGTGTACATACTGTATTCTGACGTGTAGTCAAATTTTAAAGTATAGACCTCTGAGTGTTGTTATGTGGCGCACAAAAATTTAACCTTCCTTCAAAAGCTGCACACAGCTGATATTTTATGCGCACACAGCCTACAGAAAATTAGAGGGAACATTGCTCCTGGGGATAGGGCAAATGTATTCAACTGTCTAGGCACACAGAACCATATCACCAGGGTGAGTGACAGCCCACGTTGGTGGGCTCTCAGGACTCCTTGGTGTAACTGTTTAGCCAGTCATTGCTATATGAAAACGCATAGCACACCGGTTCCAACAGTACCCTAGGAACCAGTGGTGGTGGGTTCGAGACCCAAGTGTGAAAACAACAAGGAAAACTTATAATTTTGTTTTTAAATGTCAGACACATCAGTGCAATGTCTGTCTGCATCATAGATCTGTATAAATATTGTTGGCGACACCATACCCTGTGCGGCAAAAAGATGCGCGCGGCTCAACTGGTGATATGGTTCTGTGTGCCTAGACAGAGCTCTCTCCATGGCTGCTCCAACTATATGGAACAAACTACCAGACGACTTGAGGACAACTACAGACCTCAAAGACTTTAGAAAACAGCTAAAAACCATGCTGTTCATAGAACACTATGGACACATCACATAACCTAAGAGAATGTATAACAGCACATATTGCTGCCTGTACAGATAATGTTTTACAGCACCACTGTATATAGCCCACACTGTACATAGCTCAAACCATTCTAGCACGCAACACACCACACCTTGTACATAGCTCACCCCAATCTAGCACACGATACAACACACACTCAACTAAATTGCACCCTCACTGCATGATTAACACACTCACTTTACCCGATTGTTTGCTGTGATACCACCTTGATTAATATGATAAGGCGGTTTAAAAATACTGTTAAATAAATAAATAAATAAATGTTGTGGTGCGCATGCGCAGGTGGGGTGTTGCGCATGCGCGCATGTTTCGTTGTGCGTGCATTCCTCATTGGTGACAAACATGGCAACCAGATCCAGGAAGCCTGCCTTCACCACCCGGGAGCTACGCTGCCTGGCACAGCTGATTGCTGTGAGGCAGCACAAGCTGTTTCCTGGTTCATCTAGGCATCAGGACCAGATCAGGGTCCGGAGGGCGTGGGATCGGCTGACCCGGTGCTATAACCGTCTGGCTGATTACCCATGTGAGGTAAGTGTATGGGGACAGGTCAATAGATCCACATAGATATATCCAGTGTTGATTGTAGCTGTGCATGCTGATGTGTGTACGTACTCTATCTCTGTGATGTGTATCAGGTAAATCCACATGCCATATTGTCTATATATCACATCTGAGTGGCTTGCCCTGTACCCAGGGGGCTGAGGACCTGTTCACAGAGTTCTGATGCCATCCTGGTGTCATGGCAGCTGCTGCTGGTTATATGCTACAACACACCGTAACACAGGTAGCCCATAGATCAGACTAAGGAGGGTTTCTAAACATCCTGCTGTTATGATGGGGTCTGCAGTTGCAGGGTAAAGCATCTGCCCCACCCCCAGGGGCTGTGAAACGTGCCCAAAATGGTATGTTAGTCCCAATGGTGATATGCGTGTGTGTGGCCCAGCAGTCCAAAACATCTGCCCTACCCCCACTTGGCCAGAAAGTCCAAAAAGGTGGGTCCACAGCACCCCTGCTGGTATGGAATATGCTGCTGTTGCTGTTTTCCAATCCACCCTACCCCCAGGAGTCCTGAAAGCCCATCAAAGTGGGCTATCACTCACCCTGGTGATATGGTTCTGTGTGCCTAAACAGTTGAATACATTCTCCCTATTCCCAGGAGTCCTGAGAGCCCATCAAAGTGGGCTGTCAGGCACCCTGGTGATATGGTTGTGTATGCCTAGACAGTTCTATACATTCTCCCTATCCCCAGGAGTCCTGAGAGCCCATCAAAGTGGGCTATCACTCACCCTAGTGATATGGTTCTGTGTGCCTAGACTGTTGAATACATTCTCCCTATCCCCAGGAGTCCTGAGAGCCCATCAAAGTGGGCTGTCAGGCACCCTGGTGATATGGTTGTGTGTGCCTAGACAGTTCTATACATTCTCCCTATCCCCAGGAGTCCTGAGAGCCCATCAAAGTGGCCTATCACTCTCCCTGGTGATATGGTTCTGTGTGCCTAAACAGTTGAATACATTCTCCCTATCCCCAGGAGTTGTGAGAGGCCATCAAAGTGGGCTATCACTCTCCCTGGTGATATGGTTCTGTGTGCAAAGACAGTTCTATACATTCTCCCTATCCCCAGAAGTCGTGAGAGCCCATCAAAGTGGGCTATCACTCACCCTGGTGATATGGTTCTGTGTGCCTAAACAGTTGAATACATTCTCCCTATCCCCAGGAGTTGTGAGAGGCCATCAAAGTGGGCTGTCAGGCACCCTGGTGATATGGTTCTGTGTGCCTAGACAGTTGAATACATTCTCCCTATCCCCAGGAGTTGTGAGAGGCCATCAAAGTGGGCTATCACTCACCCTGGTGATATGGTTCTGTGTGCAAAGACAGTTCTATACATTCTCCCTATCCCCAGGAGTCGTGAGAGCCCATCAAAGTGGGCTATCACTCACCCTGGTGATATGGTTCTGTGTGCCTAAACAGTTCAATACATTCTCCCTAGCCCCAGGAGTCCTGAGAGCCCATCAAAGTGGGCTATCACTCACCCTGGTGATATGGTTCTGTGTGCCTAAACAGTTCAATACATTCTCCCTATCCCCAGGAGTCCTGAGACCTGCGTAAGGTGTACTACTGTCAGTCACCCTGTTGCTATGGTGTATGCAGCTGATGATGTGTGCTAGGATACCCAACCCCCAGGGGGCCAGAGACCTGATTGCAATGGTGGGTATGTCATTCAGATATTGTGTTAGGTTATGGCAGGTAGATTGCACATCTCCCGTAGTCTGTGAGGTCAGCACCTCATCACACACGTTTTTGATGTATCCAGATGGTATGCTAGGTGCAGATGTGGATGTGTGTAACAGCACCCCACCCCCATGAGCTATGAGATCTGATTACAAAGGCCTGTAACAGAGCCATGTCCCCATAAATGTATGCTGAGTCAGGTCACACATCTGCCCACTTGCTACGAATCCCAAACCTTGTTGCAGATGAACATTACTGATGGTGTTGGAAGGATACATGCACCTGTTGTGGTTGCACAGCACAGACAGAAACCCTGACATGAGCACAGGTGGCAATAGCCTATTCTGGTGCAATGGCCCCTGCCCCTGGTGTTGGCAACCACACCTGCCATAAGCATACAAGGCCCAGGTCATAGGAACATAACAACATAAGATAGCCCATACTGGGTCATTCCCTCATCCTTCACGCCCAGTATGCTGTTTGCAACAGTGTCCAAACTAGAGACACGTTACACAATGCTTGAAGTGGGTCAAGCATTGCTATCCTGGGCCTTGTAGAAACCCAAATGTCATAGTAGTGGCCCCTGGCAAGGTGAATAGGGCCACCCACACAATGTTCCATGTATGGACTGTGATAAGGAAGCTTATCATAGCTCAGGTAGGAGCTATAGAAAAGATGATGTGACTCTGAACAAGCAACCTGTCAGTTCTGGTAGAAGTAAGAAAACAGACTACCAGTCCCAGAATGCACCAGGTTTCCAGCAGCCATGAGAGGGGCTGAAGTGAGAAAACGTGTGTGCAATCAAGAGAGCTATGAGGTAATCCCTAAGCACTCATCTCAAAGGGCAGGGCCTGATTCAACACAGCTGCGCTGTGTTAGGGAGGAGCACACATTAGAACAGAATAAGAATAGAGCTTATTCTACAGATAACAGCTACAGAAAGAGCTTCAGACACAGAGACAGCAACAGCTTCAAGCTCAAGCACTAACATCATCTCGAGAAGCCAAGCCAAGCGGATAGAGAGAGAAGGAAACTCTCTGGAAGGAAGAGAAGAAAGGCCATTGGAAGGTCTGGGAGATTCCAAGGCAGTACCCATACTGGGAGGTATTCCAAATGCCAGCAGAGTCCATTGGACTGGAGTCAGCCAGAGGAATGGAATGGCAGAGATAGGAATCACCAGTGGCTACCTGGAAGAGAGAAGACTGCACGTGGAAAGGACTTTCAGACCAAGGCCAGAAGGTATGTGAGGGAAGATCCAGTGTCCAGGGATCAAGATTGGAAGGCTGGACATCATAACTGGATTACATACTGGCCAGGCTATACAGAGAGGAATTATGATAGCAGGAAAGGCTCAGGTATGAACACTGATCCAGACCCTATCTATAATAGTGAATGGCAGCAAGGGAATATTTATTTATTTATTTAGACAGTTTTTGTATACCGCCTTATCCTTCAATCAAAGCGGTCACAACACAAGTGGGGGATACATTTAACACGTGGGGATATGAGACACACACACTAATACTTACAGGGAACATGGGCAATGGAGGGTTAAGTGGCTTGCCCAAGACCACAAGGAGCATCTGTGGGACTAGAAACCCCAGTCCTTCCGGCCCAAGGTTGCTGTCCTCTAGTGGGATTTGAACCCCCGACCTTCCGGCCTGAAGTACCTTGCCCCAACCACTAGGCTACTCCTCCCTCCCATGAGAATAAGCATTCTCATGATAGTGCCTTAATGAAAGACTCGTCTGTGCCAATGTATGATAGTGACCCTATGCTGATTGATGAAGGGGGAGATACAGCAGATGAAACTATTAATTACATGGACTGTTCTCTATCTAAATGCTATTGCTAGCTTTCTGTGAGCAAACACATCAGCCATCACAAAGAAACCTAACTTTGTTCTTTATTTCCACTGCAAACAGCTCTTAAAGCAGGATTTGGGTTCACACAGTAGCAGCCAGCCAGCTAAAGGCTTTCAGCTGGTCAATTGATAGTAATTAAAGCTGCACCTGATTGTGTGTTAGCAAGGGAGAATCACTGCTGGGATCTGCGTGGAAAATAAGCAGAAGTTAACCTAACAAGCAAAGTTCATTTATTTCTTTGTGCCTTTTTCATTTGGTAATTATTTGCTAAGAAAACATTAGCTAATTGCCTGACAAGCTGAAGGTTGTTTTCTGATTTGCTTTGTGACTTTATGTTATCCATTTAAACACTGCAAGCAAGTAACCTCATTTATATTGCTATCAAGCATATTTGTGCTGGGTGAATTAAACCCCATCAATAAAAGAAGTATTTTATTGGCCTTACCACTGGTTTCACAACTCAATTATTGTCTTCAGCTGTGTTGGGAGTGAATGAACTACATTACCCACAATACCTTGCAAGAATCATATGAATATATGCATTGTCAAGATTGTGTAAGTTCTCACCCTAGGCAGCCGTCTGACAAATGGCTTAGTTTTTCGGATTGCTTTTGCACCAAGAGGATTTATTTGCTGTGGATTACAAATAAAATTCAAGTTTGAAGCTGAAAGAAGATTTTTTTTCCCTCATCTACACTTTGGAGGAGAAGTGGTTGTTCCAAGAAGCTGTCCCAGATGAAAAGACCCTGTGCAAAGCTGGATTCATCACTGAGACAAGGTAATATGTACCTGGGCATGTCTAGTGGTGGATGTGTGTAAGCACAGGGGGTAATTGAAAAAAAAAACAAATGTTGAAAAAAAAACCACACCTGGTTGGAAGGTGCTGCTCTTTGGGGTTTTTTTTTTTTCTTTTCTTGCAGGGGTCAAGATGGATCCGAGGGAGATGGCTCAGTGGATGGCAGCCCAATTTAGCAAGCAGCAGGAGCTATCACAGCAGGCCCAGGACACTGCTATGAAGGCCTTAATGGAACAGCAGAAACCAGTGCTTGATCTGGTGCAAGCTCTAGTTCAGCTGCAGAGCCAAAGTGGAACAGATGCAAGACCAGCAGTTAGTACTGGTACACCACATGTGGACAATGTGGGACTCAATCAAGGGATTGGGGCATTTAATTTTGGGAAATTAACTCCAGATGATAATGTTGATGATTTTCTAGAGTCTTTTGAAAGAGTGGCACAGGCTTTAGCATGGCCAGAGACCCAGTGGGCAGTAAGGCTGGCAGCCTCATTAACTGGTGAGGCACTAGCAGCTTACAGAGCAATGCCAGCAGCCCAGGCTTTGAATTATAAGGATGTAAAGGCAGCTATTAGAGATCGCCTAGGGTTGTCTATTTCAGAGTATAGGCGAATGTTTAGAGCTGTTACATTGAAAGTGGGTGAGACACCCAGGGCTCTGAGTCAGAGAATCAGAAGTTTAGCTGTAAAATGGTTGGAGCCTGAGCAAAAGACAGTAGAAATGTTATTAGATATTATAATGCTGGAACAATTTATGCTTGGGGTACCTAAAGATTTGAATGTTTTTCTTATACAGCAAAATTGCCAAAATCTTGGAGAGGCAACCATGCTAGCAGAGAGATTCTTGGAAGCCACGCAGGCTTGCCATAGAATGGGTGGCCCTCTAAAGATGGATGCTGAGGCTAGATGTGCTGTATCAGAAAAGGGGATAATTAAGAATGTTTCTGAAAATGAATGTACTGTATCAAACCAGATGACACAGTGGAATAGAAAGAAATGTTTCAAGTGTAGAAAATTGGGACATTTAGAGAAGAGATGCCAGACACACACTAGTTTAATGGGTCTGGATTTAAAACAGCCCAAGGAAGGATTTCTTTTGATGGTTGATGTGCAGGGAATTACCACAAATGCTTTATTAGACTCTGGGGCAGACCAGAGTATGATGTCAAAAAGGCTTTGGAAGAGGATAGAGGCCCAAGAAAGATTTGTGCCTAGAACCCCTGAAAGCCAAGTTCACATCAGATGCATTCATGGTGCTGCATCATCATATCCCACCTACAGGCTAAAGGTTAAGTGCCTAGGGAAACAAGAGGAAGTCCTGTTAGCAGTGGTGCCTAGGCTACCCTTTGATTTGGTTCTAGGAAGAGACTGGCCAAGATTTAAGCAGGGTCTAGTGCAGGGGTCGGCAACCCGCGGCTCCGGAGCCGCATGCGGCTCTTTCTCACCTTTGCCGCGGCTCCGGAGCACACTGCCCGCCCGGTATTTATGGCGTTATGGGCTCCCTCCCTTCTTCTGCAGCAGCCGCGGCTCCCTGCCTCTTAGGGCACCGCGGCTGTGCTTTTACAATCATCTCGGAGCCCTTCCTGTCTTGACGGGCTCCGTGCAGCATTGTCCCGCCTCTAAAGGAAGTTGTTTACCACTTCCTTTGGAGGCGGGACAATGCTGCACGGAGCCCGTCAAGACAGGAAGGGCTCCGAGATGATTTTAAAAGCACAGCCGCGGTTCCCTAAGAGGCAGGGAGCCGCGGCTGCAGAAGAAGGGAGGGAGCTGACATGGAGGGAGGGAGCAGATATGGATGGATGGAGAGAGGGGGCTGACATGGAGGGATGGAGGGGGCTGACATGGAGGGAGGGGGGCTGACATGGAGGGAGGGAGCTGATATGGATGAATGGAGGGAGGGGGGCTGACATGGAGGGAGGGGGCTGACATGGAGGGAGGGAGCTGATATGGATGGAGGGAGGGGGGCTGACATGGAGGGAGGGAGCAGATATGGATGGATGGAGGGAGGGGGGCTGACATGGAGGGATGGAGGGGGCTGACATGGAGGGAGGGAGCTGATATGGATGGATGGAGGGAGGGGGGCTGACATGGAGGGAGGGGAGGGGAGCTGACTTGGAGGGAGGGAGCAGATTTGGATGGATGGAGGGAGGGGGGCTGACATGGAGGGATGGAGGGGGCTGACATGGAGGGAGCTGATATGGATGGATGGAGGGAGGGGGGCTGACATGGAGGGAGGGAGCAGATATGGAGGGAGGGAGTGGGGCTGACATGGAGGGAGGGAGCAGATATGGAGGGAGGGAGCTGATATGGATGGATGGAGGGGGGCTGACATGGAGGGAGGGGGGCTGACATGGAGGGAGGGAGCTGATATGGATGGAGGGAGGGGGGCTGACATGGAGGGAGGGAGGGGGGCTGATATGGAGGGAGGGAGCTGATATGGATGGAGGGAGGGGGGCTGACATGGAGGGAGGGAGCTGATATGGATGGAGGGAGGGAGGGAGGGGGCTGACATGGAGGGATGGAGCACTGGTAATGGGGTTGAGGGGACGAGCACTGGAAATGAGCTGATTAGGGGAGGCTAGGACTGGTAATGAGCTGATGTGGGGTAGGACTGGTATTGGGCTGATTAGGGGAGGCTAGCACTGGTAATGGGGTTGAGGGGGGATTAGCACTGGAAGGTACTGGGAGTGAGGACTGGAAAGGGGCTGATATTGGGGAGGGTTACTGGGACTGGAAATAGGCTGATGGAAAGAAGTGAAGAAAACGAAAGAAGAGATAAGAAATGGCAGATGGACCATAGACCACAGAAAGAGAGCTAAGAGAAGACAGGAAAGCAGAAGCCTCAGATCGGGACCAGCATGATCAAAGAATAAATTGGTCAGACAACAAAGGTAGAAAAAATAATTTTATTTCATATTAGTGATTTGACTACAAAATCATCATAATTTTGAAATCAAATATTGTTACTTGTTGTTGTGATATTTTCTGGCGTTTTTTTTTTTGGTGTGTGAAGGAAGAGGGGTAGTCTTATACGGCGAGTATAGGCCAAACACCTATATTTTAACAGGAAAAGTAGGGGGTCGTATATAGCATTAAGGTAAGAAACAATATATGCAGTGTTAGATTTGTTTTAAATGTCGCAATGGTTTTGCGGCTCCCAGTTTTTTTTTTCCCTTCGGAAACGGGTCCAAGTGGCTCTTTACATCTTAAAGGTTGCAGACCCCTGGTCTAGTGGAAGGACTAGGAAAGAAGGAGGGAGAAGGTTTAATGGTAGTAGCTCCCGGGCCTTTATTTGGAAGTCCTCAGACCCCAGCTAAAAAGATGGTTAAGCGTCCAGAAGACCAAGCTACCCCAAAGCAGATATTCGTCCTAAAGTACCATAAGGTCTCTGAGAAGGCCCAAGCTCCTAAGCGGGCAACCCCTCAATCTGCTGGGTTTGACCTGTGCAGCATAGAAAATGTGACTGTACCTAGCCAAGGGAGAGCCCTGGTTGACACCGGTCTCCAAGTGGAAATACCAATTGGATGTTATGGGAGAATAGCCCCAAGGTCCGGATTAGCCCTTAAATATTTCATCGATGTGGGTGCGGGAGTAATTGATCCCGATTACAGGGGCAATATTAAAGTTCTGTTGTTTAACTTTGGACAGAATGAGTATCACGTGAAGACAGGAGACAAAATTGCCCAATTGATTTGTGAGAGGCTGGGTTTTCCACCTGTGGAGGAGGTCACATCCCTAGAGAATTCTGAACGTGGAGCCAAAGGCTTTGGTTCTACTGATGTCAAAGGGGTTAAAAGCTTAGCTGCCACCTGTGCCCGAGAGAGGGAGGTGAGTGAAGAGGAAGATTTGGGACCCCAGGTATCTGATTGTAAAGAAAAATCAGAGCCCCAAATAGGTGAGGACCTGACAATGGTACAACAGAAAGAAATTAGGAAGTTGCTTAAGGAATTCCCAGATGTGTTGACACCCATACCTGGGGAGACCCATTTGGTGGCCCATGAAATAATAACTCCACCTGGGAAATTGGTTCGTCAAAGGCCATACCGCTTGCCTGAAGCCAAAAGACAGGAGGTAGTGGCACAAGTCCAAGAGATGTTGGACATGGGGGTAATAGAGGAGTCAAAGAGTCCCTGGAATAGCCCCATAGTCCTGGTGCCGAAGCCTGATGGATCCTTAAGATTTTGTATTGACTTCCGGCAGGTAAACGCCATATCAGTTTTTGATGCATATCCAATGCCAAGAATTGAGGAGCTGTTGGACCAGCTGGGACAGGCTCAATACTTAACCACCCTTGATATGACAAAAGGATATTGGCAAATCCCTCTCACCAGGGAGTCGAAGCCGAAGACTGCGTTCATCACCCCCGTTGGCCTTTTCCAGTTCAAGAGGATGCCTTTCGGACTGCATGGAGCAGCGGCTACCTGCCAAAGGTTAGTGGATCAGGTACTTCGACCCCACCAAAGTTATGCTTTTGCATACATGGATGATGTCATAATCCATAGTAACACCTGGGCGGAGCATTTGAAGAGGATCAGGGCAGTCTTGTGCTCTATGAAGCAAGCGGGAATCACTTTAAACCCGAAGAAGTGTGCCTTTGCAAATAGGGAGGTAAAATACCTAGGCCACCTAGTGGGAAGAGGAAAAATTAAACCTCTATTAAGCAAAATAGATAGCATCAGGAATTTTCCTCCTCCAACAACAAAGAAACAACTAAGAAGTTTCTTAGGACTTATTGGATACTACCGCCGGTTTATACCGCAATTCGCAGAGAAAAGTGCCATTTTCATGGATGTGCTGCGAAAGAATTGTCCAAACCAGATAAAGTGGACACCAGAAGCTGAAAAAGCGTTTTCAGTATTAAAAGAAAAATTGTGTACAGGACCGGTACTGAAAGGAGTAGACTTCAAGAAACCCTTTCTGGTTCAAACCGATGCATCGGATGTAGGGCTAGGAGCGGTCCTATCCCAGTGCCATGATGGGGAGGAGCATCCTGTGATGTACCTGAGCAGGAAGTTGTCACCGGCTGAACAAAAGTATTCCACAATAGAAAAAGAGTGTTTGGCTATCAAGTGGTCAGTGGAGGCGTTAAGGTTTTACCTTACAGGGAGAAAGTTCCAGTTGGTCACGGACCATGCCCCACTTAAGTGGTTGCAGCAAATGAAGAACCACAATGCCAGGTTGACACGCTGGTACATGGCCTTACAGGCGTTTGATTTTCAGGTTGAACATCGTGTCGGGAAGTTACACAAGAATGCGGATGCACTTTCCCGTATTACGGACTGTAGAGAAGAAGTTTCACCAGTAAAACCAGTCCGTAATAACTTAAGCAGGGGGGTATGTGATAAGGAAGCTTATCATAGCTCAGGTAGGAGCTATAGAAAAGATGATGTGACTCTGAACAAGCAACCTGTCAGTTCTGGTAGAAGTAAGAAAACAGAGTTTTCACATAAAAGACTACCAGTCCCAGAATGCACCAGGTTTCCAGCAGCCATGAGGGGGGCTGAAGTGAGAAAACGTGTGTGCAATCAAGAGAGCTATGAGGTAATCCCTAAGCACTCATCTCAAAGGGCAGGGCCTGATTCAACACAGCTGCGCTGTGTTAGGGAGGAGCACACATTAGAACAGAATAAGAATAGAGCTTATTCTACAGATAACAGCTACAGAAAGAGCTTCAGACACAGAGACAGCAACAGCTTCAAGCTCAAGCACCAACATCATCTCGAGAAGCAGAAGCCAAGCCAAGCGGATAGAAAGAGAAGGAAACTCTCTGGAAGGAAGAGAAGAAAGGCCATTGGAAGGTCTGGGAGATTCCAAGGCAGTACCCATACTGGGAGGTATTCCAAATGCCAGCAGAGTCCTTTGGACTGGAGTCAGCCAGAGGAATGGAATGGCAGAGATAGGAATCACCAGTGGCTACCTGGAAGAGAGAAGACTGCACGTGGAAAGGACTTTCAGACCAAGGCCAGAAGGTATGTGAGGGAAGATCCAGTGTCCAGGGATCAAGATTGGAAGGCTGGACATCATAACTGGATTACATACTGGCCAGGCTATACAGAGAGGAATTATGATAGCAGGAAAGGCTCAGGTATGAACACTGATCCAGACCCTATCTATAATAGTGAATGGCAGCAAGGGAATAAGCATTCTCATGATAGTGCCTTAATGAAAGACTCGTCTGTGCCAATGTATGATAGTGACCCTATGCTGATTGATGAAGGGGGAGATACAGCAGATGAAACTATTAATTACATGGACTGTTCTCTATCTAAATGCTATTGCTAGCTTTCTGTGAGAAAACACATCAGCCATCACAAAGAAACCTAACTTTGTTCTTTATTTCCACTGCAAACAGCTCTTAAAGCAGGATTTGGGTTCACACAGTAGCAGCCAGCCAGCTAAAGGCTTTCAGCTGGTCAATTGATAGTAATTAAAGCTGCACCTGATTGTGTGTGTGAGCAAGGGAGAATCACTGCTGGGATCTGCGTGGAAAATAAGCAGAAGTTAACCTAACAAGCAAAGTTCATTTATTTCTTTGTGCCTTTTTCATTTGGTAATTATTTGCTAAGAAAACATTAGCTAATTGCCTGACAAGCTGAAGGTTGTTTTCTGATTTGCTTTGTGACTTTATGTTATCCATTTAAACACTGCAAGCAAGTAACCTCATTTATATTGCTATCAAGCATATTTGTGCTGGGTGAATTAAACCCCATCAATAAAAGAAGTATTTTATTGGCCTTACCACTGGTTTCACAACTCAATTATTGTCTTCAGCTGTGTTGGGAGTGAATGAACTACATTACCCACAATACCTTGCAAGAATCATATGAATATATGCATCGTCAAGATTGTGTAAGTTCTCACCCTAGGCAGCCGTCTGACAGGACACAGCACCCATGATTGTTAGGTTATCATGTTGCCAGTGGGGTTGGGTCCGAGGATGTGCGTAGATCATGACAACACAAATGTGTTCAACAGACCACATACGGGGTTAGGGGGGTTACCATGGACACCATCATTGGCAATCAAAATGTGGCATGGTCATGCAATGTCATGCAAGGGGGCCACAGGGGACTGGAATGATGTGTTCAGGGTGCCAGGCACACTGCACATAGGTGTCACTGCACACATGTCCAGAGACACAGCTACGCATGCAGGTGGTACTGGGAACAGGTAATCGCCTGGAACAAGCAGGAAGTAGTCCTTACATGTGGGTATCATCGGTACCGACGGAGCCTGCGTGGGAACGGTCTCCAGTGTCCAATAGGAAAGCTATTGGAAGCACCCCACAGCGCCTGTGTGCTGCCATCTTGCCTTTCCCAAATGGCTCTCTCCAGTTCATTGTTTTCCACAGAGCCAGCAGGTCATTGTTCCTGTCATTGCTGAAAAACAGCTATTGTAGTGCCACTCCTGTGGCAGTGTCTGCCTGTTTTTCTTTGCTGGTACCACTGGTCTTCTAATTTTATTTTCTAAAAGGTCAGATTTCCCCACATAAAGAAACCTTTTTAACAAAAGAGCAACACTCCCCTTTGTAGGTCTCCCCCCGGTTTGGCATTAGGCCCTAATCCCTCCTCCATCATGGAAAAGCACTCCTCGGCTGCAGAACATATGCTGATAATGTGCCGGTACCTTCTCAGTCACTGACAACCATGATTGGTGTCGCAAATGCTAATGGCCAGATCAATGCATGTCTGAATGTTTGGCCTGTGGGATGTTATCCAAGAGTGGTTGGCAGAACAGAGCAGCCAAGCTCGGTACCCTCTTTCCCTCCAACGTGGCCTCGGTGGCAGCCATGTCGTCAAGGGCTTCCTCTTCCTCCCTTGGATCTGAGGTAACCAAACACAAATCTGTCCGTTCCTGAAAGGGTACATCCCCCTCAAAATATCGGACTGCCACTGGCATTGCCCTTGAGGAGCACGCTCCAGGCAAACAGCCCCAGTGGGAGTCCCTGGCCTCCAAAGCCACTTTGGGACTCCATGAAATTCTGGAGGTCTCAACCTGGTCCGACCACCTGGTGCTATGCTCTGGGGTCCTGGCTTTGGCCAGTACTCATACACAGACATTGTCAGTGCTGATTGACCAGAGGATCGTGGCCATCGAACGCAGTCTGGCAGCTCTCCTTGCGGCATCAAAGACCTTGGTTCCACCCCAGACCCTGCAAAGTGCAGCACCGGTATGTGCAGCAATTGCAGGACCGGCATTGGCAAATGCACCATTAGTGCTGATGAGTACCGGTATCCACACACCGGTACCGTGTCACTCCGATACTGAGGCCAATTGGTACCGATACCTCACTTTATCTGAGCCTCCGTAGAGAAGATACATCCAATCTCCTGAGGGGTCTGATGACTCCGACAGCTCAGAGGGTAACGATGTACCTCTCCAGGACAAGCCTGCCTCTCCCAAGAGGAGAATGTCCCCTCCTCAGGATATGTCCTTCCTGGATCTCCACACACATGTAGTCAAGGGCCTCTCCATTTCATTAGTAACTCAATGTGAGCACAGGCCACGGGAGACAGCGATTCACCAATATCACCAAACTCCATAGGAGGCAGACATCCTGCCAATACATCAGATCTTAAGGAATCCTCTTTTGAGAATGTGGAAGATTCCTCTTACCACCTCTCCACATTCTCACATGTGCCTACTATGTATCGTTTGCACAAAGGACACCTCCCCGACCACTCCATCATGGTGGAGTGTGCTAGGAGGAGAATTAAACGTTACAAACAACATGCCACCAACCCTCCTGGTAGGGAGTGTAAGACATTAGATGCCTTTGGTCGCTGTGTCGTCCATACATTCAAGCTTTCAGACAGGACAGGTTCCTATATCATGTACATGGGAATGTTCCTGACGGAGGTCACACAAGATTTACAACTGGTAAGTTCACATCTCTCAGATCACAGAGGTCACTACTATGTAGCACCTGTCAAGCATGCCCAGAACATTTCAAAAGTTGTGAACAGGGCAGCTTTTGACTGTTTTTCATGCAAAGGCAGAGTCTCTGCCATTGCTATTGGGGCAAGGAAACTTGGTTGGCTGCAAGCCTCTCACCTGGAACAATGGGTACAGGATAAACTGGCCAACACCCCCTATAGTGGTGAAAACTGGTTTTTAAAAACCGGCAGGACAATTATACCTTGACAAGGCTTTCAAATATTGTAGATCCTGCAAAGATGAGAGCCTTAGAAAAGCGCTTCCTCTCCAAAAAGAAAGGATACTATCAGTCCTATGCTCAGCAAGGACAACCTGCAGTACAAGCTGCTAGAAAGGGTCAACAAGCTACTAAGCAGAGAAAGCCGAGAGCTACTCTGCCTCAGCAGACCCAGCAGCCTCAGCCCCCACAGGGCCTTTGACCCTGTGATGGAGTACCTGCCCTTCCTGGCCCTCCAGGGAAAGCAACCGTCAACAATCCCAGGAAGATTAGGTCACCTCATCCACAGATGGAGGCAAATAACATCAGAACCCTGGACTGTGTCCATCATAGAAGAGGGTACAGGCGTCATTCACATAGCCTGCCGCCTCCTACAATAGTAAGGACATTGAGTTTGCAAACGTCCCCCCAACTGAATCCAGAGGTAAAACATCTTCTACCTCAAAGAGCAATGGAAGAGGTACCTCATCTCCAACAGGGTTCTGGATTCTCCCCCCCCCCCCCATTTCCTCATACCAACGGAAAAAGGAGGTCACAGACACATCTGACATTTCAGAGAACTGAACAAGTTCCTGTTCCAAAAGGCATTCAAAATTATTTCTCTAGGAAACGTACTTCCTGACCTACACAGGCAGAAATGCCTTTGTTCTCTAGATCACAAGGATACGTACACCCATCTTCTTTGCCAACAAGCACAGCGAAAGTTCCTTTGGTCCCCCCATCAAGGAAACCACTATCCAAAAAATGTTTTCCCTTCAGTCGTGCCTCAGCACCCAGAGTATTCACAAAGTGCATGTCTGTGGTAGCCGGTTTGGTCCGTACCAGGGGAATATTTTTGTGCCCCTACTTGGACGACTGCCTCATCCAGGCACAGTCACAAACACATGCCCAGGCCTCTCTCTTACACAATGCGTGGACTCCAATATCTAGGTCCTGTCAGAGATCTCGTGGAATCCTTTCTGACTCCCACGTAAAGACTGGAGCTCATAGGAGCAAGGCTAGATACCAGACTGCCAAAGACCTACCTGACTCAGCCTCACTGTCCTCGCATTGTGCAACGTATTTGGACAGCACTACCAAAAACTCACCTCTCGCCCCGAGAGATGCATCAGCTGCTGGGTCACATGACATCTACGGTGCATGTGGTCCCCTACGCTTGTCTCCACATGAGACCAGCCCAGTGGGCCCTCTCTTCCCAGTGGACGCAAGCAACAGGCTGTCTCTCAGATGTGATAGTAAACTCAAACCACCATACCCTGTCCCTGGACTGGTGGCGGTCAGCACAAAACCTGTTGGAGGGGTCACCTTTCCTGCAAACCCCTCCTCAGATCCCATTAACAACAGATGCCTCCAAAGTGGGGTGGGCTGCACATGTACTGGACACCTCCACCCAAGCCACCTGGAATTGTCAGGAGAGTCATTTCCACATCAATCTGTTTGAGCTGTGAGCAATTTGCCTGGCTCTTCATGTCTTCCATTCCCTTCTACAGGCCAATGGAATACTACTTTACGCAGACAATCAGGTAGCCATGGTCTATGTGAACAAACAAGGAGGAACAGGCTCTCTGTCCCTTTGCAACGAAGCTCTTCAACTGTGGTCGTTTGCCAGACAGCAGCAGATCCATCTCCTGCCAGTCTATCTCCCTGGCAATCAGAACTCTTAGCCATACAAACTCAGTCGTGTTCTGCTTCCGCACAAATGGTCTCTACACATGGACCAACTCTGTAGAGTATTGCAGCTCTGGGGAACTCAAGATTCATACCTCTTCGCAAGTCCATCATATGCCAAACCTACCCGGTTCTGTTCACGAATCCCAGCTCAGAGCTACCAAGCGAGGGATGCTGTCCTTCTCAACTGGGGGCAGGAATGCCTATATGCCTTTCCTCCCATTCCCTTGATTGCCAAGACCCTATTGCAACTCCTGAGGGACAGAGGCAACATGATCCTCATAGCCCCACGCTGGCAACAACAGGTGTGATACCCTCTGCTTCTACATCTGTCCCAGGTTCCACCCCTGTACGTAGGGTCAGCTCCAGACTTACTGTCGCAGGAGGAGGGGAATGTATGGCATACAAACCCCCCGTCTCTGCACCTCAGAGCCTGGCTACTGACGGCTGTAACTGCTTTGGCCCTCTCCTCATTCAGGAAGTGCATGATGTCCGTTATGCTTCCAGGAATCCTTCCACAAGGCAGTCCTTTGCCATCAGGTGGACGTGACATTTCATTTGGTGATAACAAAAGGCCTGCAACCCTCTTGTCATCCATATATAAACATGTTTTTGACAAACTCCATTACTTATCAAACAATGGTCTCCAAACTGAGTCAGTCAGAGTCCATTTAAGTGCCATTGCTGCTCCTTCTGAACCCATCAATGGACAACCCATTTCATCCCATCCTCTCATATCCGGAATCATGAGAGGCCTGCATCTACCAAAACCTGCCCTTAGACCACCTCCAGAGGCATGGGATCCCAATCTGCTTCTAGGGCAGCGTATGCTGCTGCCTTCTGAGCCCTTAGACACTACTTCGTTAAAGTCTCTGACCTGGAAAGTAAAATACCTTCTTGCAATCACATCAGCAAGTCGTATCAGTGAATTTCAAGCTCCAGTGGCTGATCCACCTTACACACCGTTTCACCATGATAAGGTAATCCTAAGGACACATCCACACTTCATGCCTAAGGTGGATTCCTCCTTACATTTGAAACAAGAGGTGTAGTTACCTGTAGTCTTTCAACAGCCGCATGCTTCAAATGCAGAGAAGACTCTTCATACCTTGGACTGTGAAAGAGCTGTGGCTTTTCATCTGCAGAGGACCCAGCAACACAGAAGGTCCCCTCAGCTATTCTGAGTCTCTGATCCCTCGCATTTGGGTACAGAAGTTTCAAAAAGATCTCTATCCAACTGGATTGCTCAATGTATTACCTTTTATCTATCATAGCTAACACCATTCACTGGTGGCCCATGTTCCCACTCACAATGTGAGAGTCATGGCAGCCTCACGGGCTCACCTCCATTCCGTCTATATTAATGACATTTGTGGAGCAGCTACCTGGTCCTCGGTTCACGGCCCACTAATGCTTGGATAAAGGCTCCCGCAGGCATGCTATGGTTGGTCAGGCTGCTGTCCAAAACCTCTTCCATACGTAATCCACTCCTAGCCGCCTCTCTTACAGGATGCCAGAGATCCATGGGAGGAAGTGGAAGCCCTCCACAGGCCCTCACCACTCTGGGGATCCTTCCCTGGCATCTACATCTAGGGTTTCCTCACATGTGACGACCACGTCCTGCTTGTTCCTGGTGATAGCATAGTTAATCATCTGTAACAGGTGATCTCCGGGAACAGCAGGATGAGGTAATCACAACCCACCCATCTCCCCTAGTGGGTTGTGTGTGTCTCTCTCTCTCTTTCCCTATCTCTCTCTCTCTCTCCTTGTGTCAGCTTTCAACTCAACTGGAGAGAGGCATTTTGGAAAGGCAGGAAGGCAGCACGCACGCACTGTGGGATGCTCCCAAAAGCTTTCATATAGGACGCTGGGGAGCGTTCCCACACAGGCTCAGTTGGTACCGACGCTACCCACATGTGAAGACTTGTTCCTGGAGATCACCTGTTACACATGACTAACTATGCTGTACATGACACACACAGCAGTGGAGCAGGAGCAGCAAGATGCTGGCCACACAGATGTTTGTTTATGTTGCCCACCCACCAGAGGTAAGCAGTCACTGATGCCCCCACACATTGTTTTCACAACAACAGGTAGAGGATCTCCGGAAGAAGGGGTGCGAGTTGTGCCTCCACCACAGCGACTACCTTGCCCGCCTCCAGAGGGCGGCGCAGGCAGAGCGTGATGGTGAGTATTGACAACCTTGCTGCCCAGTAACAAATGTCACATTGGCCCACCAGCCTGTGTGGTGCCTGCATATGTACATGTGTTATGTGACACACTTGATAATGTGCTGATGACTGTCATCTTCCACAGAGGGTGATGACAATGATGAAGAGCCCACCACATCTGCGTATGCCCTGAGGCGCCCACCATGCCCCAGAGGTGGAGGTGGTGGTGGTGGAGGAGGAACCTGAGGTGGAGGCGGAGGACGAGGATGAAGAGCCAGTGGAGAGTGCAGCGGAGGAGGTGTCTGATGGGGGCATGGAAGGGGTGGGTGGAAGGGCGGCAGGGGAGGGAGAGGGTGTGTCTGATGTGGGTGTGGGGGGAGGGTTGGAGGAGGGTGTGGAGGGTGGGTGGGAGGTGGCAGGGGGGGGAGGAGGGGGATGTGTGGGTGTGGGAGAGTGATGGGGAACACAGTGCAGCACAGGGCACTGTGGGCTCCCGCCAGCCATGCCATGTCGCTCCACCATCCAGGGCCACACACAGGTCGCATGCACATCCCACCACCCAGACCCCTGGGACTATGTGTGTGTGTGGTGGCAGGTGTGTGGCGGACCTGTATGTGGCCCTGGATGCCTTGGAGCGGCGAGTGCACCTCCTAGTGCACTCGCACCAGTGGCTGGCGGGAGCCATTCAGCAGGTGGCCGCCGAGGTGGAGCGGCTGCCATGTCGGCGGCCATCCCCTGAAGGGTGTCTCAGGTGTCATTGATGGCGCCTGTGACGTCCACACATGTGTCCCTGTGTTCCATCACTGGGCATGCAGCATGCAGGGAGAGGGTGTGGCTGATGTGGGGGTGGGGGAGGGATGGAGGAGGGTGTATAGGGCGGGTGGGGGTGGCAGGGGGGAGGAGGGGGTTGGTTGGGGGGGAGGGTGATGGGTATTGTCCCCATCCCTAACATTGTATTATATTCCCTATTTTTTTTACAATATACACACTGTTTGTTAATTCGAAATGGTCACGTGTCTCCCTTAGCAACACACTATGGATGCAAGCATGGGATATGTGTGTAGACAGGTATGTGTTGTAAAGGTAGGACATGGGTATCCATGCATGGACTGGCTCCACATGCGGTCGTGGGGGGATGACCATGTGTGTAGGTGTGTGTGAGACCAGGGTGGACCCTGAGATGCAGAAATGTAGATGACGGCGCAGTATACTGAGGCACGTGCATGCTGTGTGCAATGTGTGGGAACTGTTTCTGATGCAACATGCCTGTGTGCCAATAGTACAACTTGCAAACCAGTACGTCTGTGCTGGCAGGGTAAGATGTACTGATGAGCCCAGGAGCTACTCAGGGGTAAAGCTGTTGAGTGTGTCCTGGGACAATACATGTCCACAGGGATGGTTGGTGAGTAACCGTACATTTGTGTGGGGGGGGGGGTGGGGCAGGCACATAGGCAGTGTTGCAGGTAGGGACAAGGGTCACACATGTGTGTCCAATGTAGGGGGTATGACAGGATTTTAACTGTGACGGCTCCCAACACTGGACATGTAGCTCAAGGACATTCCCCCTGTGCAACCCAGAAGGATATGTAAACCGCCACACTGCAGCCCAGGGACTGGGATCTGACACGGTGCATGGCACACATGGCATGTGATGGTGTCTGTGCAGTGATACCTGCCAGTACAGACACCCCCCCATTGAGGGCGTATGTGTGCGACACAACATGCATTTGCACACTACCTAAGGGGAGCACAGGGACACACATTGGAAAACACACATATGTACTGGTTAACAGCTGTTTATTGGACCCGGAGTCACCTCCTGCGTGGCCGCCCGCGCCTCCCACGGCACACCACCCCCCGCGGAACTGCACCTTGTCCTGGTGCCTCAGGTGCCGGTGCCGGTGCTGGTGCTGGTGCTTGCTGCCGCATTAGCCCCACAATGTCCTCCATGGCATCCGCAATGCGGGCAAGCGCCCCGACCGCATCTCCTCTCGGATCATCCTCAGCTCCCTGGTATTTTCTCCAATTGCCATGTACAGACGCTGGAGTGCCTGATGAGTGCTTGTGGGTGGGACAGAGGGTGATATGTGAGCTTCCTCTCCATTACCAGCTGTCACACATATACATGTCACGCATATCCCAGAAGAGCAGTCTGCAGAACAGTCATGCCTGCCAAACCTACCAACGTTTACCAACGTTTACATCTGTGTCTCCCATGAGCCATCCCCATGTCTGGAAGGGGTCTGGATGTGGGGTCGTGAGAAAAACACAGATCTCACACATGGCACATTGCCACAGTTTAATATGACTATGCCAGGTCTGCACACTGATTGTCTGGGATTGGTCAGATGATCTGAGGGGGCCTTAGACACACATACACATATCTGGGATGCCCCAATTTCTATAATGCTGGCGCACACTGCAGATTATGTTTGTAAACGATACTGTGTGACAATACCCATGACGAGGTCTTTTTCCTATTGTCCAGATGTTGTGGTTCACCTCTTTTCCCTGCACCTCCCTAAACCATATTTTGCTGTTGGCACACATATCCCCATGTGTTCCTGTCCAATATGTCTTCAGCAACACTGTCTCTGGGACATGTCCAACAGAGCTGTATGTGTCTGGTTTGTTCTCTGCCCTGTGTCAGAAAAGGAGAAATATTGTATTGGTATGCGCCTTGCAACATCAGCACAAATTGCAGAGTCAGTCATTAAGAAACACATAATAAAGGGACACACAGGCAAACATGACATGATCACAACACAAAAAACATTGCATGTTGGGGACATTTTGAATTGGAAGCATACACACGGGTGTCACATTGATATGGTTCTGTCCATGCCCATGTGATTAGTGGTCTTCATTATAAAGCACATGAGTTCAGACTGAAGGATCTTAATATGTACTGTCATAGAGCAGGAGCTAATAAAAGTGAGGACATAGGAAAAGAAGCTGTCTGTCCCAAAACAAATGAGGTGCAGAGAATGCAATTGTCTAGAAAAACAGCTAGGGGGAGCAGGCGTGCACGTACAGAGGCTGAGTGGACACACCTAGCTAATCAGCAGCACCTGAGAACTAGCCCGGGAAGCTCAAAGGCAGAAGACCTTTATAAGCAAGTGGCTGGAGACAGAGGGCAGAGCAGCACCAGAAAGCAGAGCAGCACCAGAAAGCAGGGCATCACCGGAGAGCAGAGTAGCACCAGAGAGCAGAGCACTGATGAGAAACGGAACAGTGAAACCAGGACTAGTGGCAGGAACTGGAAGAGAACCAGAAGGTCCCAGGGAGAAAGACAGACAGAGGAGAGTCAGTCCTGTGGAAGTCGTGGTAGCCAGAAACTCCAGAGGTAAAGAGCTAAGAAGCAGGAAGCCAGGCTTGGATAGAGGCCTACGCTTGCCAGAAAGCCCGGAGACCAGATTGAAAGGTACCAGAAGCTTTCAAGAGAAAGATTGCCAGAGAGACTGGGTCCTAAGGGAAATACCTGAGGAGGACACTTCCAGCTATGCCTATTACAGGAAACCAAGGTATGATGATTCTTTATTCATGAAGAAAGGCTCAGCTGCTAGAAGCCCTTATAAAACAGATGCCCAATTTAAAGGAAGAGAAAGCAGGCCAAAGTTTCACCAGCCAAGATATAGAGGCTATAAAACAGGCCATGCTCATTTAAGAACCTTAGAACAACTGTATGGAAAACAAGGGTACAGAAATAGGGACTGGCCAGTGATAACAGCCAGAGAAGGCCCCAACTCAGAAGAAGATAATAGTGATTTAGAACCAATGCAGGTGGAGCTTATAGACCCTATTCCCTCATCTCAGTAGGAATTGATGGATTGTTCCATGTGTGTTTTGGATAGTTTGGAATCACTGCCGTAACTGTGAACCTTACAGATATTACCTTAAGAAGTTTTCATATTTGTGCTGAATGAAAGAAGAATGTTCAGACATGTAATTTACTCCAATGTTGAAAGAATCCTTGGTTAAATTCCTTTCCACAACTGTGAAGATTTTTATTTATTTATTTATTTATTTACATTCTCTTATATACCGCACTATTCGGCATCAGCGCCGTTCACATAGAACAAAATGTCTCAATACAATAACAAGCATGAGTTTACAGATAACAAGGGAAGGAACTTGGATAACAAGATTATAACAGTTTACTTTGTACCTTGAGTTTGGTTTATGCCTGAAAAGAAGGACTTTCTTTAATTTTTGTAGCCCAATGAATCTTTTTGTGAAAAGGGAAATAAAAGCCTTATTCTCCCTTCATTTGGCTTACATGACTTATTTGCACCAGGAGCAGGACTACATAGACCAGGCTGCACCTGGCCTTAAAAAAAACCTCCTCTCCTAAAATTAACTATATGCCCAACCTCCCCGTTCAGCCACCGGCCACCAGGTTGGCGACAGTACACCTTAGAGGAAAGGCGGGATAGAGGTGATATGATTGAGATCTTTAAATACCTCCGTGGCATAAATGTTCAGGAAGAGAGCCTCTTTCAATTGAAAGCAAGTTCTGCTACGAGGGGACATGGGATGAGAGTGAAGGGAGATAGATTCAGGAGTGATATGCGGAAATATTTCTTTACGGAAAGAGTAGTGGATCCGTGGAATAGTCTCCCAGTGGAGGTGGTAGAGATGAGGACAGTAACTGAATTCAAAAAAGCATGGGACAAACACAGAGGATCTCTAAAGGTAAAAAGGGGACTGTTGTAGTTGTTGATATGGAAGGACAGACTAGATTGGCCATGTGGTCTTTTTCTGTCATCATATTTCTATGTTTCTATGTCAAAGGGGGAGGTTGCCATGCTTGTGCGGATCAGCTGTTGTCTATTGGTCAGGTAGGAGTGGAACCATTGCAGCACGATGTCTTTGATGCCAATCTCTTGTAGTCTATGTAGGAGTGTGTTGTGGGAGATGGTGTCAAATGCTGCAGATATGTCTAGAAAAATCATAGCATACCCATAGTGTTTTGTCTGTGTACCTTTGATTAGGGTATTTAGTAGTGATATCATGAGGGTCTCAACTCCATGTAATGGTCAGAATCCGTATTGTTATGGGTCCAGGAAGTTGTTGGTATCCAGGTGGTCTTGAAGCTGTTGTTGAACTATCTTCTCGATGACTTTAGCAGTGAATGGGAGACTTGCTATTGGTCTGAAGGAGGCGGGGTCGAGGGGGTTCAGGTTGTGTTTCTTGATAGCTGGGCGAATGACGGATGTTTGGAGGGTGTCTGGCATGTGTCCTTGCTTGAGAGATTCGTTGACTATGTGGGTTAAGGCTGTGCTTATGTCCTTCTTAGTTTTCTTTATCCATTCCACAGGGCAGGGATCTAATGGAGAGGTGGTGGTGTTTAGGCAGGAGATAGTGGATTCTATCTTTCCTTTGGTGACTGTTTCGAATGTGCTCCAGTCAGTGTCCTTAGCAGTAGGGTAGGTTGTTGCAGTTGCATTCACTTTTGGGTTGGTTGGTTGTTGGAGCTGCTTGTATTGGCATGCTAGTTGTTCTGGTGGTATGTTTGGGAGTTGGTTAGAGTGGTTGGGTGCCTTTGTTAGCTTCTTGACAATCTCAAAGAGCTCACGTGGTTTGTTTATTAAAGTATTTATGATTTTGAATGGTAGGTCCTTTTTGCGTTATCTATTTCTGTGCGGTATGCATCTAGTTCACTCATGTATCTTGCTTTGTCTGTTTCTTTTTTGGTCTTTCTCCATTTTCTCTTGGTTCTCCTTAGTTGGGTCTTTAGTCTCCATAGGACAGGGGTGAACCATTGGGCTCTTGTTGTGGTAGCTCTGGTCTTGTTGTTGTTTGTCGTTGTACATGATGCAGATGACATTGTGGTATTCCAGGTGTTGATTAGGTCTTCAATTTTGTTAGAGTCTGTTTGGAGTTTAGGTAAAATTTGTGTTAGGAAGTCCTCTTTGTTAAATGGTTTAAATCTTCTAGCGAGTTGATTGTTCTCTTTGATGTTGATGTGCTGGTAGATGTAGGTAAGATTAATGATGTGGTGGTCAGACCATGGTATGCTTGTGATCATAGGTTTTTTGCATGAGATGGTGCTTTGGGAGTTGAGGAATATCAGGTCGAGAGTATTTCCTTTTTCGTGAGTTGATTCATGTATGATCTGAGTCAGTCCATAGCTTCCATAGCGCTGATGAAGGCTTTGGCATGTTTTTCTTGTAGTGAGAGGAGGTTGAAATCTCCGAGGATTAGCTGTTCTTTTGTGGTGATGGTACTTTCTGATACATGTTTTAATATGTCTGATAGATCAGTACATGCAGTGAGTGCTTGGCAGATTAGGCATATGGAGAGGTGTTTGTTGGTGAGAGTGAGTATGTCCGCTTCATTGGTTGTTTCTGATGCGTGGTTCCTGAGGTGGAGGTCAGATTTTGCTATGATGGCTACTCCTCCTCCTCTGACGTGGGCTTGGGAGCAGTTGTGCATACTGTATCTGTTAGGTGTTAGTTGGTTCATGAGTACTGTGTCGGAGTCTGTGAGTAGAGAAGGTCGATCTTTTGAGATATGATCAGGTCTTGGAGCATGGGGATTTTGTATCTGACTGAGTGTGCATTTATTAGGGTGATTGAGAGAGAGTGGGGGTTTGTGAGGTTGGAGGTGTAGGTTGGTGTGGGGTGTGTGTGAGCGCTGCCCCATGGAGGTTGGTGATGTTTGTAGGTTGGATAGGTGTGGAGTTTGGAGTGGGGTGGTTAGGGTGTGTGTTGGTGATGATGTGATAGTAGGCCAAGTTGATTGTGAATGGTATTAGGAAGTATGTTGGAGCCAGCAAGGGTGGCATGGTTGTAGGAGTACCTCAAGATCCTGGAGCAGAGCTGGTGGAGATAGGGTCCGCTGCTGGAGAGGTGATGAAGTCAGCTTTAGGGCTTGTGTTGGTTGGCTCTGGTGGTGAAGAGTCTGCAGTGGCTGCTCTGTTTCGGGGTGGCTGCTTTGGTGTCTGGAATCTTGTTGGATTTCTTTTAGTGTTCTTATTTCCATGCCCCGCCTAAGGTCCACGACAAAGTGCCCTCTGGCGAGGCCCTCAGGTGCAGGCCCACCAGGCATAGGCGCGCCCATCGGGGATGCTGATATTATTTGTCTCCCACTGCCCCAATTGGGCAGGAGCTTCTGAGTGGGATGGTTTCCCGCTCAGGCGCTCTACCCCAATCGGGGGAGCTTTGCGGAGCGAGAGGCCGCCGGGATGATGAGTGAGCCGGGATGGCCACCGCGATGGTGAGTGTGCTTCCTGCATGCTCGCCTCATTGGGGATGCTGATTTTATTTGTCTCCCACTGCCCTGATTGGGCAGGAGCTTCTGAGTGGGACGGTTTCCCACTCAGCGCTCTACCCGATCTGGGGTGCTTTGGGTGCGAGAGGACGCTTTGATGTTGAGTGAGCCCGGATGGCCACCTGGATGGTGAGTGGGCTTCCTGCCTGCTCTCCTCATTGGGGCCACTGATTGTATTTGTCTCCCACTGTCCCGATTGGGCAGGAGCTTCT